>APFE031749102.1:13536-25757 GCA_000404065.3 Pinus taeda
AAAAATAATATATTTTTAGTATATTTTTAAATCAATAAATAAAAATTTCTTACCTCTCTAAATCGATATTTAAACCATATTTATTTTCCCATTTACGAAATATTATTATAATTTATTTAGCAACCGCATTAGCTTGTTGATGACCTTGTATAACCGCATATAAGGATTAATAAGAAGTGGATTCTAAGCATTGGTTGACTCAAGAAACATTCTCCCAGCTGCCACATGTATTCATGGCGAGTTGGGGGAGTGGGATAAAACAATAAAAATGAATAATCATTGTTATTTGTTTTTTTCGTAGTGGGATAAAATAGGAGTAGTTCTTTTTGGTGGTTTGTTTTCTCAATAAGGCAAAAATAATAAATGAATAAAAAGTTAATAAATATATTTTATTGGTAATTTTTTTTTTAATAATTTAGATTAGATTATTATATTGTTTTTCATTTATTTTAGTATTTTTAGAGTGGAAAAAGTGGAGGAATTAACTCACAAGATTATTTTTACTAGTGAGACTTAGTTTGGCAAATTAGGGATTGAAACATTTCAAGAGCATTTCCAAACGATGTTTTTTGGGGTAAAAATTATCCATTGAAGTGTAACGCCATATTTCATATTCTACACACATAAACCTTTTCAACAATGCAAAAATTGTCTCAAGCGAAGTCCATATGCAAAAGTTACGTCACTGAGAAGTTAATTTTCTTGTTTTGGCAAACATATTTCGAGTTGATGCCACATTAACCCTCATTATTCATGGAAAAAGGGTTAGCCACGTAATTATGATGAAGATTCTAGAAGAGTCCATACTGTAACTCTAATTAAGAGTTGAGGTAGTTAAACCTAACCACTAGTAGGCTATCGAACTATGTTATAACAAACCCACTAGGAGGAAAAGTGGTTCCATTCTTTTCGAGTACATTTGTTCTATAGATGAGCAAGATAACAAAGAGGGATAGTGAGAGAGCACATAGGGAGGATTTGTGTACTATAGCAACCCATGGACCACATGCCATATTTCTTTGTAGTCACAACTATTTTATGCCTAATTTAGGTAGGCAAGAATATACAACGCACTTCCTTGCTCACTGTGGTTTGTGAGTTTTTATTTTTCAGTTCTCTATTTTTTTCATAAACTTTAATTTGCATGCATATGAAATAAACAATAATCTACACTTACGCAAATCGAAAGAGAAATAAAACCCTAATAATGTATATTTCAGAGTTTTAAAAATAGTTTTATCAAATCTATTGTGACAAACTATTCAGTGGAATATCCACGATAGTTGACAAACCATATTGGTATCAGAGTAGGATTCTTTGGGTATATTTTGGAGATTTACATGGAATCTAGGTTAGCGAAGCAATGTTGGGTGTGGAGCTTGATTATATTCCTGATTATTCAGAGTTTGTTTGTTTGTTTGTTTTTGTTTCGCGTTGGATCCCTATTCATATTGGAGTGACAACACCACCGATTTAATCACAGTCAGGATGTCTCAGGGGGAGAGGAACGAAAAGTTTTATGAGCCCCCCCTCGGCAGGGGTTTGGGGGCAGCACCCTCGAAGCTAAAAATAGATGAAAATTTTCCTTATATAATATTTTAATTTTGTAGTCAATCTCGATCATTCATTAGGCGGATGATCTGATGGTAGAAGTTATGTTAATTTAGTGTTTTTAGCCTTAGAAGGAAACCCTCAGTTTATATGCTTGAATTGTATTGCAGTTGTGTATAATTACTCTGAGCGAGAGAGAGAGAGAGAGGAGGTTGTGTGAGAGTGAAGAGGAAATTACAATGGATTTGTTGTAGGTTATATCTCTTCATTTTGTTGGATAATATAAAAGGAATGATTAGTTGTTTCTCTGTAGACTTAGCCCAAATTGGGTGAACCACGTATATATGTCTATCTCTTGTTTTATGTGTTTATGTATTTGTGTTTCCGCAATATTTTATATATTTCATTGCTCTGTTAATTAATTTCTAACAACTGGTATTGGAGACGAAGTTTTATTTGGCCGATAAACTCGTAGGAGACAAGGGTTCCTAGTTCGAGTGGGAGAAATAGTAGAAGATGGTAGGTTTAGGGTTTACAAATTTAACGACCAAAACTAACAGCCGTGGAAGATGCATATGGAATATTATCTGTAACAAAAAATATTTTTACCTACCATTGAGCGGAAAAACAAAAAAATCTGATGAGTATGATGGACGTAGAATGAAAGATTCTCGACAAAAATGCACTAGCAATAATACGATTGTGTCCGGCAACATCAGTCACATTTAACATTTCAAAGGAAATGACAACAAAAGGTTTAATAACGATATTGGCCAAAATGCATGAAAAACCCTCGACCTCAAATACGGTATTTCTTTTGAAGCATATGAAGATGTTAAAAGGCGGATTTGTTGTTGATCATTTCAATGAATTTAACATCGTTACCAGTTAGTTAAGTTCTATAGGGGTAAATTTTAATGATGAAGTTAGGCCTTTGTTATTTTAGTGCTCATTGCCAAAAAGTTGGAATGGCTTAGTTATGGCTATTAGTAACTTTGTCTCTGGATCAAATACTTTAAAGTTTAATGATGTTGTTGGTGCCATCCTTAGCAAGGAAATGCGACAGAAAAAATTTGGTGAGACATAAAGTAATTCTTTGACTGGAGAGACTAGGGGAAGAAAAATGGAAAGAGGAAGGAGCCCAAGAAATCATAGTAATTCAAAAGAAGGAAGATCCAAATCCATATCAGGGATAGTGTGCTGGAAATGTTGGAAAAAAGGAAACCTGAAGAAAGACTACAAATCTTGGAAAGGAAAAGAATGTGATGGACAACAAGAGAACAATCATGTAGTGAATGTGACATGTGATGTGTTGCAAGATTCTTTCATTCTTTCATTAGAAAATATTATTGATGTCTGGGTGGTTGATTCAGGGGCTTCATCCCATGTTACACCCGATAGGAAACATTTTCATGACTGTGTTCAAGGAGATTTTGGACACGTTCGTTTGGGTGATGATAAATCCTGTAAAATCATTGGAATGGTTAAGATTTTTATAAAACAAACTAATGGAAACCAATGGTTGTTAAAGGAGGTAAGGCATGTTCCAGATCTGAAGAAAAATATAATTTCAACAAGGTGGTTAGGTGGTGAAGGTTGTGTAACTACTTTTATAGATAAAACCTGGGAGGTCACTAAAGGAGTTGTGGTAATAGCAAAAGGAGGTGTATTTATGAAATGGTATTTCTAGTTATGTTAATACTTTAACTTCCACAAGAGAAGATACAAAATTGTGGCATTATAGGCTCGAGCACATGAGTGAGAAGGGGATGTTGATTCTTCATTCAAGAAATTTTTTACCAAGTCATAAGCATGTTAATTTGGATTTCTATGAAAATTATGTTTATGGAAAACATAATAGAGTTAGATTAATCAGAGTTAGGAAGGAAAAAAAGAGAAAAAAATTAGATCTTATGCACACAAATGTATGGGGACCTACTTAGGTATCATCTCTTGGTGGCTCTCGTCATTATGTTACTTTTATTGATGATGCAACTAGGAAAACCTAGATTTATTGTATTTGAAATAGATTTAATGTATTTGATACTTTCAAGAAATGGAAAGCTTTGGTTTAGAATGAGACAAGAATGAAGTTGAAGTGTCTCAGATAAGATAATGGAGGTGAATACTACAACAAATAGTTTGATAACTACTATTCAGAGCATGGAATTCATAGAGAGAAGACATTTCTTGGGACACTACAAGAACATGGTGTGTCAGAAAGGATGAACATGACAATCATGGAGCATGCAAGGTGCATGAGATTGCATGTAAGATTTCCTTTACAATTTTGGGAAGATGTTGTAGATATTTTTATTTACCTAATAAACATAAGGACTTCAAGATCCTTGGATGGCAGTATTCCAAAGGAGGCATGGACAGGTAAAAAGGTAAACTACTCATTTTTAAAGACTTTTGGTTGTGAAGCCTTTGTCCACATTAATAAATAAAATAGAACAAAGCTTGAGGCAAAATCAAAGAAATATACCTTTATTGGATATGGTGTTAATGATTTTGATTATCGCTTATATGATTATGAAAATCACAAAATAATTAGGAGCAAAGATGTTATATTCAATGAAAAAGTCTTGTATAAGGATCAATTGTAGGGAAAGAAATAGGAAAAAGGAAACAAAGAATACACAATGCTTAATGAGATCACAAAAAAGGTAAGGTGCATGAAAATTATAATGATCTGTAACCACAACATCAACAACAACAACATGCACCTCAAACACCTGAAAGTGGTGTTAGAAGAACTACCAGGATAAGTAGACCCTATGAACGATACTTTTCTTCATTATATTATGCATTTTTGAGTTATTCTAGTGAACCAGAATGTTATGAAGAAGAAATGAAGATAGAAACCAGGAAGAAGTGGGAGCTAGCCATGAAAGAAGAGATGGACTCCTTGATAGATAACCAAACTTGGGATTGTTAGTTAGGTTTCCTGAAGGTAAAACAACAATGAAAAATATGAGGATGGAGGTGAAGGTGGTGGTTTGTCACCATTCTCTCCATTCCCTTTTAGAGGCTTGTCTCATTTTCCTCCATCTCCTTTTGGAGGCTTTGAGCTCTCTCCATACAAACATGAATTCCTCTATTCATAAAGAATGTTTACCATTTCAAATTTCTCAAAGAAATATTTTTTGAAAGTTATTTCATCTTCAGACATCCCTTCAAGACCTTCGTCATGTGCCATGACTATTGAAACTTGAGGTGTGTTTGTTCTCTTTGAAACAATTTGAGGTATTGGCTCCACAAGTTCTCCTTCTCCTATTTTAAGCTTCAACCTTGTAAGCATCAGAAAAAACATTTGCATACAAAATCAAACCTTCACAATAACCTTGATCTTCAATACCAAAATGATCTGTAACGTAAACTTGAAGGTGATGGTAAGATTGCAAGTAATTTTTTTTTATGTATTGTAAGCAATGGATCACTTTCCAAAACACATAAAAATATGGTTTTTAAACTTAGTTAACAGCATAAAATGGAGACTATATTCCATATCATAAACACATAACAACAAACGTGATAAATAAGTTCAACCCTCTCATGGGCTACATCTCCTGGTCAAGCTTCTAATGATTGGCCACTTTCATTAAGTGCACAAATTTGTGTTTATACGGATTCACAATGCTCAAAATGTAAATGCTATCTCTAATGGATTCATAACTATCAAAATCCCCTAGTTGGTCTCTTTCTGCACCTCATTTGGCAAAAAAAAGAGAAATTTATGCTTCTCCCAAGTTTTTTTTTAATTTTTCCACAGCTAACCATCCTACAGATTGCCCCAAACGTAGCTTGATTGCCCAGAACCTAGAACCGACGCACAATTTCCACCCACAATCATGCCCAATGGTGAAAACTATCAGACACTTTAAATACCGAATATTGGCTTGAGGGGGCTTGGACCCAGGTACAAAGTTAGTTGCGCTAACCAACAAAACCCTACTCTACTGACCCTTTCGGCAACAACCCGAGTAGCTCAGGCTGCAGTCTCATTCGAGGCAGTATTGGGGCATGCTAGAGCTAGGCTTCTGCATCTAGAAGGCTATGTGATGTGGTTTAAGACACTTCACGTAGTTTTAGTTATGATCTGACCTTCACAAACCCTTATTCATGAAACTTAAATGATTTTTATTTAAAGAGATTTATAAGCTTTGTGTAACTATCTAATCATGCATAACATAACATCTAACAATTGATCTTAATCTTCGCGGAGTAAATAAGATAAAATAGAGATAATTATCATTCAGTTGCGCGTAAATACAAAAAATACACCGTGCATAAAAATAGACAGATTTTCTTCAAATATCTTTCTATTACTTCAGATCTTCCTTATACAACCTTCTAGACCCTGCACACATAGTTGCAGGGGCCTGCGCACTCAGTTGCAAACTTACCAAGGTCTCTAGGCACTCAGATGCTAGAGCCTTCTCCTAAAACACAAAAAGATCTACAATTACAGACCCAAAATCATAACATCAAGTTAATTTATTCATTGCCTTAGACTTGCTAAGACATCCCTTTATATCCTTTACCCTTACAATACCATGGTCCACAAACCATGGGCGGATCTCAAAATGATACCAACATATAAGGGGTTTTGACATTCCTAAAACCCCTTGCCTCATATTTAACCCACGCTACTCACACTCCCCTCCTCAAAATGCAAAGACTTACAATATTTTCACAAAATTGACCCAGGGGACCTTGTCCCTACAGGCCCCCTACATAATTATGTGAATCATCCTCGAGTAACTCCATTGGTAAACTTTGGATCTTTTCTTTTAAGCTAATGAACGAAGACTTAACTGGGTGAATAGCCTTTGTGCATTGAACAACTGCCTATCGCACTTCTTCCACCAAGTTTTCCGTAGTTGTTGCATCTTCTGTTAAGTTGATGATTTGTTGTGTCTGATGCATACTCTTAAGCGTGCCTTCCACAGTTTATGAGAGCTACCTTGCTTCTTCTTCCCATGGCTCCATCCGTGTAGTGATGATTTACATCTTCTTCCACAGCTCTTCGATCTGTCCTTGCAGGGATGTCCCCTCTTTCAACCGGGCGAACCATTGCATAGTGTAGAGTCTCCAAAATGTATTCAAAATATCATCCACTTTCACCTTTATCACCACCATTTCACTCACATGTCACAACTCCATGATCATATAACCTTTCATTAGCCTCCATTTTCATAATTATATGAGTTACCTTTGTGTTTTCCAAAAGTTAATGATTTCTAGTATTATAAGTGAATTAAATCGTTAAAACTTAGAAAATGACATATACTTGCTAATACTTAAAAGTAGCTTGAGTTTCATGACATGTGTAGGTCATTTGGAAGCTTCCAAGGTACCCTTATGTGGCCTCCAATACTCAAATTCGAATTATCTTCAAGATATGGAAGAAGATTTGGATAAAGGTCAAAGAGGATATATGTCTCATCATTACCTATTTGAGTTGTAACTCTATGAAATTTTCTAGGGATCTAGGGAGAGAATAATGGACCTCAATTAATGAGGCAACTTCTTATGTTTTTGTATAAATAAGAGAGGCTTCTCCTTTGAAAGGCATGTGCAAAGTTGGGGAAATTATCATGTTTTGAATATAGAATTTGGATTTGGCACCATGCTCATGAGTGATGTTCACCTTGATTTGGTTATGCTTACATTTGGAGCTTCTCAACTTTCCATCTCTCATGCTTTTGGATTAGCCACCTACATTGTGTGAGATTTATTGTTTTTCATAGATTAAGATTTATTTATTTCATATCTTTTCCTGTGTGAGAGGTTAAGAGTGATTGTTTTAATTTGCTTTCTACCTAGAAGTTAAGAGAAATTATTTTTATTTTCTTTCATATCTTTTCTTGTGTGAGAGGTTAAGAGTGATTGTTTTTATTTGCTTTCTACCTAGAAGTTAAGAGCATTTGTTTTTATTTGCTTTCATATCTTTTCTTGTGTGAGAGATTAAGAATGATTGTTTTTGCTTTCATTCCTGGAAGAGTGGTGTGCTTTTGAATTCCTACAAGATTTAAAGATTAAGATTTCAATTCCGCACATTGTACTATAATTTCTTTTGAGCTGATTTTTGAATTAGAATAGGTGAATTTGGTTTGTCGTTATTTGGTTCATAGTTAGATTGATCTAAATTGAAAGTTAATTTCTAGCATATACAGTGCACGCACGCTTCACAAGTTTTACGAAACCCTAGGGTTGACAATTAAATGATAAGTAATTAATTTGCTTCAACATTTTGGCGCCTCTAGGGAAGTGTTCATAGGAATTAGCTTTTAGTCTAGAGTTCATACCTTTTTTTTCAGTTTTTTCCTAGATGCATGATTAAAGCATGTAGATGGATAAATCATTTAGCTGCATATCATTTTTATAAAGAATTATATTTTTTTTTGATAATAACCATTTATGGATGAAAGATCTCGAATGCAGATCAAACATTCTTTGGAGCACAAGGACTACATTGAGGAATGGTATCGAAACACAATTGTGCCGCGACATTCATCCATTCCTCAAGAGATCTTTGTGGAAAATCTAAAGGTTAAAACGATTTCTCATGTCCTCATACATAATCAGGTACATTTCACAAATTTGGATATGAACATTGTAGAAAGTTTAATCCGTAAATGGATCCATTGGAAATATTCATATACTTCAAAAAAAGAAAAAAAAAAAAAAATCTTTCAAGTAGATAAAATAGGAAAATTAAAATCAAGCTTGATTATATTTTTTTAAAGTTCTTCATTGCATTTTTTTTTTAAGTTTTAAGACTTTAAAATGTTTTAGATTTTTATTTATTTTCTTGCATTTTTTCATTAATGTCACAAATATTTTCAATAAAAAAATTCATGTTTTGATTTTAAATAATTAAAAAAAAAATAAAGCTAGATATTTTTTTGTACGTTTTTAATAAGGAAAATGTAAGTTTGAAATTAATAATAATAATAATAATAATAAATCAGTTCTCTTTTTACTATCTTCATTTTCCAAGAGAATTGAAATTGATTATTGGCTCTCATGTGACCTATAAAAAAATAAATTCAAATGCATTAGCTTTAAATTTCTGCATACCTATTCACTTTTTAAGGAGCTACATAAACAACTAGTTTCTGCAGCCAAACCTGATTTAATTCTAGCGCATCCATCACAATCCAATGCCAACTTTGTTGCCATGGGATAATCCACACAAATATTTTTTGCTATATTCAAAATGTTCTCGTCATCCTCCGATAACTCCTCCTTGATACCAATCTGCAAGTCCATCTCCATTTCTTTTTCCTTTTCTGGCAAAGGTTCCTTCAATGTCGGATACCTCCTCCTCGTTCTTCAATACCCCTTGCACCCAAAAAAAAATTGTTCTGGCCAGTCTCCACCTAAGAAAACATTTTTGCCTATCATCCATTGGAGACAAGATGGCCTCGGCAAAATAGTCCGGAGGAACCTACGGAAATTTGTGAACGACTCAATCTCTACAACTCCTTTCAACGACAAACTGGAATGTGAACTCAGAAATATATTGAATGTGAGAGACTACATTTTGTTGAGAAATGTAGGTTGTTTGTGTTGTATATGTGAAAAAAAATTTCATATAGGCCAACAACAGTGGAGACCATGAAGGCAGTTGTTTCTTAACAGGAAGAAATCAAATGCTCTAAGGTAGCTTTGAAAGAGAAGCTTCTTTGCTTGCAGTCAGATTCCTTCATGGCACTGTAAATCATGAGCTATATTTTCACACAATCTCACATACTTGCCACACGGATTACAATACTCTATTCTATTCCCATGGATGTTCAGATGTTTATCAAGATCGATAGCTGGCAGTGAAAACTCACACTTGTCACATTCATGGATGACTAGTAATTCACAGTCAATGGATTTGCCACATTGTGAATAAGATAAAAAAAAAGATCTATGATGGTTCCATTGGCAAAATGAGGTGATAGAATTTGGGTTTGAGGTGAGGACTGATTTAATGTGCTCCTCATCCATGCTTAGCTGTGGGCATGGAAGACCCAGCAGTTACTTGAAGCAGAGGAAATGCATAGCAACTTAAAAATGTCAGTTTTAAAACATGATTTCTGGACAAATGATAATGAATTTTGAAAAAATAAAATGTGGGTTTTTCTCATAACGATGTTGGTTATAAAACTCAGGATCAATTTTTGCAAATTCATAACTGATTGAGAGATATTAGGGGTTCTCTGGAGCCTTACTTGGCAAATTGCGTGAGGAAAAAAAAAGTTTTAAATTAAATGCACAGGCAACAGTTGCAGCCATGGAGAAAGGAACAAATCTAATTTTGGATGCTATGGTGGTTTGAGGAATCAAGATTGTGATTTGCTGTCACCTAAATCCATGGATTCGCTGCCACAGAAGAAAAACGTGTAAAAATGAGTGACAGAGGAGGCTTCATTGATGGTGGTATCGTCTGCCCATGGTCAGCATTAGTCCATAGCTCTGCTACAATAGCAATTGATTGATTTGATTATTAATTCACCGCTAAAGTCAATACCTATCCAACATCGTATAGTTAATGCCTATAGTTAGAAGTTACAAGCCACTAATCTAGTTGGGCAAATGAGAATCTAAGAGCATGCAGGGGTATTGAATTAATATCTTATAAGCATTTTTGTGGCACCGAAGACCCTATTAACATATGATGTCATGTTTTCTCAACTAGTCTTGCTATAAGTAGAGTTGATTTTCATTTTTGTTATGGCTTCTGCTCCATCTATACCCATTAATATCTAAAAGCACAAACAAATCCCTTTACTCAACGAAGAGTCGACAATCTCTGGCAGGAATGATGTAAATTTGACAAGGGGCATTTCAGGGGAATATTCCTGCAACAGTGGGGAAGAAGGAATTTCAAGATCAATTAGGTCGAAGCGTCGGTCTACTGAGAAAGAAACGATTTTCCTGGCAATTTTGTTTTCTTTTTATTAAGTTGTTTTTTATTTTTATTTTTTGTGTTATAATTTTTTTTTGTTACGTTGTATTTTTTATTTTATTTTAAATGTTAATGTTTACATTTTTTGTGTGTTTATGTTTAATGTATAATGTTATGTTTTTTTTAGTATATATTTTAATGTTATGTTTTATATTGTACATTTATGTTATAGATTTTTTTTGTTAAATTTGTTTGTAATATATATTTTAGTTTGTAAGATAAATTTCTTGTTATACATCTATTATATTTTATTTTAGTTGTAATATTTCATTACATTTTTTAGAATTGTGTGTTTTATTATTAAATATTATTATTTTTTAAGAAAATGCCATGGAAATTGGTCATAAATTTTATTTTTTATATTTTAAATTTTTAATGTGAAACTTTGTTTAGTGACTGAGAATTGAGAAAATTATTGTTGTATTATGGTCCAATCAAACACCTTGTCCAAAATAAAAATAAAAATAATATATATATATAATATAGTATATATATAGTTATTTGCTATTTTTTGTTTTTTTTGGAAGAAGCATTGATCAATTTGAAGATTGACTGGCTATTTGTTCATACAAAAATGCATAGTTTTGTGTACTTAACTTCTCTTCAGGATTTTAGCTATAGAAACTGCACAATTCTGTAGCTGAACCACAATTTTGCAGCTGAAAAACAATTCTGCACCTATGTATTTAACTTAATGATCTACTTGTCAACAATGCATTCTAATCAAAAAAATCATGATCAAAATTTATTTAGTCTAATGATTATGTTTTCAAGCGTGACGTAGGAAAGAAGAAGAACTATGAAGGCACTTTATTTGCAAGATTGATTGATGAATTTTTGATTGAGGATTGTTTTGCGGGAATCATTAAGCATTTGCAAATAATATTTCTTTATCTTTATGAAATGCTATGATTCAAACATAAATTGAGGAAATTGTTTTTTTAGAAATTCGATTTATTATCGCAATTGTGAAATTGGAATACCATTTGAAACGAAGACACGTCATGAACCTTTCAATTATGAAAAAATTTTGTATGTACCTAGAGAAATTGATCACTTCTCTTGAACACACTTACATTTGTTGCAATGTTAGTGCCATGTTTATTTTCAGGTTCCTGGACAACCGAAGAATTGCAGGATGCCAATTTATGCATGGTTGGTTTTTTATGACCAATTTCTAGAGATATGAACCAATTGAATCCATTTCTATCATCCATAAATGCCATCATTTTTCCTCTGCAAACTCACAAGCTATCCAAGCATTTTCGCTAAGCATCATTATCACCATTTTCCTTGCAAAGAGTCACATGTTTCCTCCACATTTTCCATTCACATTTTTCTTAATTTCCATTCATAGAGACATTCAACTTACTTACATGTTGATTTGTCCTTTTGCTTTCCATTCGCTCGTTTACCCTCTTGTCATTTTCCCTTCCGTTAAATAAACCTTTATCCATTACAAAATTTTCCATCCATAGTCCTTCTAAAATCATTATTCCATACTCACGTTAGATGATGGTGGATTCATATTGCCTCCCTTCTAACAAGTCTTGGCCTATCAAAATCAACACATTATCTAGGTTCAGGGCTAGAGTCTTTATTAGTACCTTGAGGCTTGTATGCATCAATGACAAGTTCTCTCATTGACAATCATGGGAATATATTAATGTCCCTTGATCGTTGGATCTTGCAAGTGGCTCGA
>APFE031749106.1:0-29572 GCA_000404065.3 Pinus taeda
ACTCAGGTGAAATTATTCCTTGTATGCATTTTATTTGTCTATAATAAAAGAAACACGTCTTGGTTCCTGATATAAATCCTCTTTATTTTTATGATATTCATGTTGGAATTCATATGTGAATGGTTGTTTAAAGTTCATAACTAACTACCTTCCTTTATAACATGAAGATGATTTCTTTATAAGTTTTTGTCCACATACTGATGTGTTCTTTGGAATTGGTTGTTTTGTAGGACAAAGGAGCGAAAGGGACTTGAAGAAGGGTTTGGACCCTAAAGGACCTTCTCAAATGTAGGACCTAAGGTACGCCCCTCTTACTATAGAATTTACTTATAATAGCATAATGGCTGTGTGGATGTGTGTTTCTCTATATAGACAACTTTCAGTCTGCTAGGGTTTCAACCCAAAAGCCCTAGGGGAACATTTCCCTCAATAACAGGGGAGGCATAATGAGCAATAATGAAGTGGAACTAATGGTAGCCTATGAAGGAATTAGAATAGCCATACGAAATGGATACACAAAGTTAGAAATTGACGGAGACTCCAATCTGGTTATAGGAATGCTCAGAAAATTGAATAATGGAAAGAATTGGGAATAGGTAGCAAAAAGTTGGAGAACGACTGGAATAATTCAAGACCTGGAAGAAATCATCAAACGAATTGATTACAGGATTATCCACCATGTTAAACGAGATGGTAATAAAGCATCGAATTTTCTAGCTAACTGGGGTTGTAATGAGCAGAATGAGAAGGTGGACAACATATGGCCAATCCATTGGGAAGCGACACGATGGGAACCCCTTAACTTAATTATCACCCAGGACAACCATGAAATTACAACCTCAGAATAAAGGCTTCAGATGGTCCCCGATCGGGGTGGAAAAAAAGGTGACATGTGGGATCATGATGGAAGAGAGAAAGTGGCAATTCAGCTCACCTCGCAACTTAATCACGTCACAAGACGTTGAGGCAACCTGCAGGTATGGTAGAAACCCGGCGCGAGGAGACAAAAGAATCATGAAAGAAGAAGGAGTAAGGATTGATGGCGAGCAGGCGATGGGACGATGGGTAGGTGGCATTAGCAAGATAAAAGCAGGTAAGGGAAGAAATGAAGGCGATATGAAGCGTGGGAGGGAGACGCAAGAAATAAGCATTTAGCAGACATTTCTTGCTACTTGTCTCAGAGAGGAACAGACAATAGAGACTGCGAAAATGAGAAGGGCCTGAGGTGATGGGAATAAGACGGGCAGGCAAAAACGGCAAGACAAAGCCATGCATGGAGCTCGGGTTGACATGGAGCAGGGACAGCGGGAGAAAGATAATCAAAAGGCATGGGAGGAAGAGAGACCCCGGGATCAAACAAATCAATTTTTTTCTAAGACAAGAAGAGAGGGGCTAGCCGCTATGCTTGATGAGGAGCAGCAGGGAGAAAGACTAGACTGGGACAGGAAAGGAAAGGAGTTCGACAGCAAGGAATTGAAAAGGAAGACCTATTTTGAGATCGGGTAGGGGAGTAAGACAAACAATAGGAGCATATGGCCTAGCTCAGGCAGAGGAAGAGGGCACAGGGGTAGAAGGGGACAAACTAGCAGTCAAGATCCCAAAGCTGCTTCGCCAACAAGACAGAGAAAGAGTCGAAAAACAATGAAACAGTTAGTGCAGGAGTCAGAGAGGGCATATAGCGAAGGAACCGATGAAGATATCCAAAGAATAATCCAGGAATTGGAGAACAGGGCCATGCAGGACGACTCAAATCCAGAGATGGAGGATTGGAGCAACCTGATCCCTAACCCAGGAAATACAAGGGGTCACCTGTCCCTATACAAACAGGCCCTTCATGTTTACTGGGTTGTGAAGCAGTTATTAGCTAAAGCAATGGAGCAAGTAGTAATGGAGATGGCAGAAATGGCTCAAGGAATTCCAAATCTAAGGAGGGAGATGAAAAACCTTCAAGTAACCTTGATGATGCAGGACAACAAGTTGGAAGAAATACAAAAACAACTGCAGGAGATGGCAATAGCGTCCTGTGAGAATGATATTAAGCCTGAGATCATGGTAGACTAAACCTTTCTGTTTGTGTAAATGGTTTCCTTTGTTACTACTATGAGAACCAGTACTCCTTTTTGTTCTATTTTAGGTGGACTATGGTGATAGCAAATCAAATTAGCATTTTTTACAGTGAAGTATATTTGGCTTGGATGTATAGACTTAGTCTTTTTTGTTATTGGTCGGCATATAATGACTTAAGGTAGCCAATAGACCCGGTTTCCCTTCCGAGTGGTTTCTGGCCACCAAATGTTTGTACATTTTTCAATACGGATGAATAGAAAAGCAAGGATCCTTCATTAGCTGACAAAAAAAAAGGAGACAACATACAAAACATCCCATGCAAACCAGATTATTTGAAATACTGTCACTTGGAAAATTGAGCATCGCCACCTAACCTAGAACTAGCTTCCACCAGTTCACCCCCAAGCCGAGAGTTCTTGCCATGGATCAACTTCCCTTGTTGATCTCTTCAATGGGCATTTAATATCCTCTTTCATGATATGGTTTCCATTAGCGGTGTCCCGCTTTTATTGATCTTTTTATCCATTTGCCTAGGATTTTCTCATAAAAGCTCACCTTTCTCTCTTGCTAGGCTTTTCCTCATAAAATATTTTGTTTGTCTCCCACAAGGTTTTTATATTTTTCTTAAACTTAGCATCTTTATTCAGCTAGGTAACTTGATGGATATTTATCTCCAATCCATCAAGCTTATCTAGAATTGGATCTAGAATCCTTATCATGAAAGAATTACCCCTTCCCATTCCATAATGGTATTTTGCAAGAATCTCATCTCTTGACGTGTCGCTTTTCCAAGTGATTTAATTATTTTATTTATTTAATAAAATGTATTTAATTTTCTTGTTACAAATCAGACCTAACTTTTCTTAGTTTAGCTTAACAAAGTTTTACATACAATGGAGGGGTGTGCACATTTCCCATGTATTTTTTACCATACAAATTTTCTTTCAATAAAATAATATAATTTATTTATCCTTTATAAAGAAATATACTTCAAAATCATCGTTACTTATCTTTTATATGAAATACTCTTTAAATGTTTAAATATTTTCAAGAATAGTGATATACAGAAACATACATCTGAAATTATAACTAACCTCTCACTTGTTATTCTTGGAAGTGCACCTGCCGCCTTGGAACATCCTTCTATGAAATTTCCCACTGTAGTGCAACATCTATTTGCGACAATAATTCTCCTCTTACCATTACTTCAAAGAGTTCTTTTCTTACATGACATCCAAAATCAATAAGAATTGATGTTATAATCCTTCCAATGGGTGTTGCAAGTTTGTTAGCCATTACAAGTGACAAAACACCAACTCCTTTCGAGAGTTTGATTAGCCATAGAAAATGAAAAATAATGACTTCTTGTTCCTTAATGCATGCAAAAGAGTCGTTTCGTGTTCTCCCAAACCTTAATCTATAAACATTTTAGTTTTCACGAATCAGTTGTAACTAATTCTTAATAGAGTGGTTAAACAAATCAATAAAATTCCACTTTAGTAATTTAAAGTTAGTAAAATTATTACGTAGGGATATATTACACTTGTCCTTTTACACCTACACTATAAATCACTTAACTACTTATATCTTCACAAAAATAACTAACTTCTCATTGAGTTTTATAGTGTCTAATAGAAGCAATGTTACCCATTTCGAGTTAGTAAAATTATTACGTACGGGTATTTTACACTTGTCCTTTTACACGTACACTATAAATCACTTAACTACTCATACCTTCACAAAAATAACTAACTTCTCATTGAGGTTTATAGTTTCTAATAGAAACGATGGTACCCACATCTCGTGAGTCACCATTCACATCAAATACTCGAGTCCAAAATGATAAAACACAATGCCAGGATTTCTTGACATGGATAAGATTGGGGCCACGAGGAAAACATGTATTTTTTATATCTAGAGAATCATGATGAATAATTTACAATAGATGATGGGATTCATTTGATGGAAGGCTAGAGATGGCTTTAAGATTAAAATTCGTTTAGATGCCATCATGGGATGAATGGTAATCGCCCATTATCGATACAAATCCTAAACTTCATCCACAGTGAAGGTATATAACTCTTATAGCCAATCTTATTTCATTCCCTTCAAAACATAGATAATCAATTTTGGATTAGGGATGAAGATATCGGGTTACTAGAGGCCCACACAGAAGAATGGGAGAGATATATATTTCAGCTACGGTCTGCACTCATCACTCTCTATGACCATGTGGATCAAATGATATGGGGTGTCAAACTAAAAAAGAGTCTTTTTGTTGGTCAAGGACATTTATCAAAGGCTCCCAAGAGACGAAAAAGGTTTTTATCACCTAATGCCATATAGAAATGGATCCTCCCAACAAAATCTAATGTTTTAGTTGGCTTGCAGTACATGACAGAATCTTGACCTAGAGC
The DNA here is from genome assembly GCA_000404065.3 of Pinus taeda. Classification (NCBI taxonomy): domain Eukaryota; kingdom Viridiplantae; phylum Streptophyta; class Pinopsida; order Pinales; family Pinaceae; genus Pinus; species Pinus taeda. The sequence goes on from APFE031749106.1 coordinate 4,485, forward strand.
AACTTACAAAAGCATGATTTTTTCTGGACCTAGCATATGTCCTTTATGCATGACGGGCCCGGAAAATACAGATCATCTACTTCTCACATGCTCCCATGCTAGGGCGGTATGGGAAGGTTCCATGGAGTTAATGGAACTCAAATCAGTGGGTTAATTTCAATTTTTGATTTTCTTTCCTTAATCATGGATTAGAAATCATAAAGGACACATTACCCTTTCTTTTTATATCATGTGGTCAATGTGGTGTAGCATAAATGCACTTACTTTTGATCAAAAAGGTGTGGTCGTTTGGGAAGACCTTATTAATAGTATTGCTTATTACAATAAAACTGTTATGATATTGAAGAAACACAAGTATAGAGTATAGAGTATGCAAGTACAAATATTTTTGGCAAGAATTTTTTGTGGGACTTTTTGATGGAGCAAGTAATGGGAGGAAACATGAGGAGTCTTAATTGTCATTGAGGCAGGTAAATTTTTCCATTTCTGGTGGGAGGGAGGACAATGCATTAATAAAGCAAAGATCATAGAATTATGGGGAGTTTTAATTGCGGAAAAATGACTTAGTCTAGAGAAGATACAAGTATATGGAGAGGGAAAAGACATCATTGATTGGGTAAAAGACCACACAAATTTCAATCGCCCCATATTAACAAACTTGATGAAGCCCATGACATATTTGGTGAGTGCCTTTCAGCACATTCAATTTCAACATATACACAGGGAACCAAACTGAACAACTGAATTGGTAAGTTTTTTTTATGGGCATCTGAACAAGGAGTTATGATTAATGCTAGCGACATTAACTATTAGTAGAAGACAATTTTTGGCATCATAGAGAAGATATTAATTTTGTATTATGTTTCATATAGTATAGAGATTTTATTATATAAACTGAACTATAAAGCTAACTGTAAGTGAATTCTACTTTTAAAAAAAGTGATATATAAGATGATAAAGAGTTACAAAAAGCATAGTTACCAAATTCAAATTCGAATTCGAATTCGATTTGATATGGACAAAAATTTACTACTTAAAATTTAATACTGAAAAAATTCGGAAATATAAATCCTTATAAATTTAATTTATTTAAAAAACTAAATTTTTATATTTTTTCTTTCTATCTTCTTCAACTAATTATTTATAAAATAAAACAATTGAAAATACTATAAATATATTTAATATTATATAGTGCTATAAAAAAAACCTAAAGTGCAATCTTGTTGGTCAGATTTTACAATAACAATATTTCAAAATCTCCAATCTAATTAAGTTCAGCAATCTTGAAAGATATCTACACTTTTGTGATTGAAACTATGATATTGGTTACATATCTACACTTTTGTGATTAAAAATATGAGATGGGTTAGATATCTACACTTGTGTGATTAAAAAGATGATATTGGTTAGATTTAATGGATTCACTGCAGTCTTGGAGGATATGCAGCATGCATGTAAGTACCGCTTGCTTCGGACACTTAATCAAATCCAAATCCCTAATTAGAATAGTTAGAGGTATGAAAATATTCTGTTTATCCGAATGATCTAACGAAGACGCAGCTTGCATCTAATAGTTCAAGACAAACTTCGAAGATAAACAGAAAGCACTATCATTACAACAACCTTACGATGCCTGTTTCACGATTCACAAATTATATCGACGAAAATTACTATTGTAATTCGCATTGAATATGTCGATTTCAAGCCGAGAAAATGGAGTTGATAGCAGTCCAGCTGTTTTCTGGGCTTCCTTCATAACAATATATCTATATGATGGATGTATGATGTCACTCTCACCGTATCTGCCTCTATGGGAAAACTTGATAACTATAGGTAAGATCTTATGAAAAGATAGCTGTTTTTTCCTTCCGAACAAAAAAAAACTATAGGTAAGATCATTGCATGATGCATGATAGCACCATTAAAAGTTACACCTCTCAAACACCAATAGATCCTTTCAACATCAGCAGGGCTTGGCAGCTCATTTCAAATGAGCAGATCAATCCACTTGCATATTAATTATTATTAGGATTCTTGTCTTCAGGGATACTATCCAACGACGGCGTCCATATACTGTGACTATTAATCCGCGCTGCAGTACTACAATTCTCTTCATATGGATCATACACTGCCGTACTCTGTTCACCTAATTTAGCTTGAAGCTGCACCAACAGATCCTCCATGGCCGTCCTCTTAGCCAAACCATTAGATAGCAATTGCGTTAGTTCTTCCTTTCTAATTACGATCTTAAACCTCACCACACCTTCTGCTGTGGTCTTACACGAAGCCGCCGGTTTCGAGGAGCTGAAATTTTCTGCTTCCTTGCTTTTGCTTGATCTGCTTCTGCTTCTGCTTCTGCCTCTGCGCCTCCGTCCATCTCGTCCATTTTTGTTGTCGTCCCCATTGAAATGAAAGGGCTGTTTGTTGACACTACCACTTGCTTCTGTGAAAGCAAGTTTAGAGGTACAAAGCCCAACACAGTTGCCCATTTACTTAACCGAGTAAAGAAAAACAGATAGATATTCTTAATTTGGTCGATTCAATTCCAATCTAGCCTCTGTCAATAATGGCAGACTACCGGTATGTGATTTGTTCGATCAGATATATCATAAAACCATGGTATCCACATAGATACTAGAACTCTGGGCAGGTTTAGCAGGTGCAATTCAACGTTCAAAATTGATATGACAGCTCATTGGAGTTGGAAACGCCTGCGGAGACTTTAAGCAGAAGAAGACAGGAACTTTTAACGTATGAGGTAGTATGACATTGATTGTCAGGTAGTATGATTCATTCATAGGTAGATCAATATTTGAAAATTCCTTAATCTCAATCACGTGTGGATCATTTTTTGAAAATTCTATAAATGTCAATTTATGAGAGAAGTTTTTTCAACTACTAATATTCTTGATGACATGGGAATTGCGCAATCCAAGTTCCTACATGATTTTATAAGGTATTGGTATCTCAATATTCGTGGTGAGATTGGAACTAGGCATTCCAATGTAGTGTATATTTGTGTTGTTTGTTTTTTTTTATGTTTAATATTTAGGTTAAGTTTAATGTCTAATGTATGTGTATTGAGTGTGGTTATCACCTCAATTGAACTTCAGGTTCAAGGAAGGCAATGTCAGGGTAATCACAAACTAAGTTTAGCCAAGTAGCTAGCTTTATTAGGCTGGGAGAGGGCTATCTCCCTAAGGATCTCAGCCAAGATGACTCGGTGAGATAAAGGATATTAGGCTAGGTATAGTAGCACAATGTTTTGATTTGATTTTGAAGGGGTTTTGTCAAATCAAGAGGAGCTAGACAATATAGGTCTAGGGAATTAGGTCAGAATTGCAGGGTGTTCAATGGGGCAAGGTAGGCATAGGCTTTGGCACTCAAGGGCTTGATGGGCTGAGATGTTTTAGACTAGTGAGAAGCTAAGAAGAGCATGCGAAAACCATGGATCCTTCCCAGACTACAGAAAACATGAAATGGTGAATGGTTTCGCAAGGCAGCACTGATGTAATGAATTCTACCTATCAACTTGAAAACATTCAACTAGCATTAATGAAATGATTAACATAATACATAAAACACATTATCATATGATCACAGAAGAAGAAACTGTACTAAAACTCCATACCACATGGATCCCATAAAAATAGTTGCAATTCTTATTAATCTCCTCCCAAGCTACTTACAAAAGGTGTACAATCAAGGTCTAGGTATCGAGCTGAGTCCAACCCTTTACAATGAGAAAGAAGAAGAAGATATAGACATGAATCCAACCTCCTCCCATCCTCAGGGGTCAAATCTTTAAGATGAGGAGTTAATCTAACCAACACTGAACAAGAAAACAAGAATATAGGCATCTTAACAACTTGCCTCTAAAAGTGAAAAACTGATTCATTTGAACTCAAACTAACTTCTAAAGTAATTAATCCACCCTATATTACTATTTATCTATCATTTACATGCCAAGTCATCATTTGCAATGGTGAAATAACCTCCATGAGAGAGAATCCATGATCAGAGTCAAAAAAATGGAAAACTAGCAATATTGTGCAAAAATTGCCCTTCGCGCAGCACCACTGGCCCAATGCACAACGCCACTTTCAGGTCTCTTTTGGAGGCCTTCCCGACGTCAACATTGAGCTCATGATAGCTCATTGGAAAGGTCTTCAAGTATACTTTCCAACACACTCACAATTTCTACATTTGAAGCTCATTTGACCTCTCAAAGCTCGATTCTCCCAAAAATGCTTCTGTGTGTCTAAAAAGTGGGAGAAAAGTCATTTTTAGGGTGTTTTTTGACCTTTTGGTGGACAATTTCTACCCCAAAAACTTTGAAAATATCTAAGGTGCATGTTTTCATTGCTCTAAATCCAAAAATGCAAACCGTTTCTCCATTCGGTGCCCCTAGGAAAAGCGCAGTAGCGCAGTGCTGGTGGCACTGTGCGTTTAGGCAGTTTTCCTATGTGTAAAATTTCAAAATTTAGAAATGACAAAAATTCCCCCAAACTTGCTCAAAATTGGTGAGAAGCACCATCATTAAGTGTCTTGATGAGCCAAGGAAGCTTCAAAAAGCAACCTAAGCCTATCCTCCTCCTTTTTGCCCTTTAGAGCCTACCTTAGCCTAGCTTTCACTGCCACTGTTTTCCTCCTCATAATCTCTGTCCTCTCTGTCCATGTTTGCAGGGTTGAGGTTGTATGAAGGGAATGAGTGAGAGTGCTTTAGGAATCAAGGGATGGGAAATGACTTTATGGGCAAAAATGAATGAGGGAGTAGGAAATGAGAGGGAGGGTTTGTTTTCTTTGAGAAATTCCTTGGGGAATAGGGATAAAGGGATGGAAATGATATGGAATAGGGGTAAAGGGATAAGGGGATATGGGGGTAGAGTTTAGAGCTGTAGGGATAGGTGACACAATGAACAATGAGAGCCTAGGGTTTTAGGCATCACTAGGGATATTTTTAGGGTTTCATATTTATCATGAAAAATGATGCTTATGATGTTGATATGCAAACCAAAACAACAGCAAACGAGGTCAACTTAATTGTATGTAGGTGAGAGAGGGAAAATTTGAGGTTTGTATGAAGATTTGAGGCTTTTCTCACCCTCCTGCTCAACGCGCAGTGCTGGTGCATAGACGCACAGCACCACCCTAAAAGCGCAGCACTAATGTAAAATTACACTGCGGAAATTTTCTAGACGCACAGCACTAGCCTCAATGCGCAGTGCCACCTCCTGAACGTGCAACGCCACTTTAAGATGACATTTGATTGCCTTCCCGATGTTCAAATGAGTCACGGGATAGATCATTGGAAAGCTTGTCCTATCTACTTTCTAGAACAGATTCCATTTTTCAATTTGGAGCTCATTTTCCCAATCAAATGCCCAATCTCCCAAGACTGGTCAAAATCTGTAGAATGAGACTACCAAAATGCAAAGTGTTTTTTTTGTCAATTTTTGGAGGTCTTCCTCAACTCCAAATTGAGCTCATGATAACTCATTTGAAAGCTCTCTATGTCTCGTTATCATTTGACTCATCAAGAAAGTCCTTTCGTCACTCCAGCTAGGAGAAAGCTTGATTTTCCCAAGGTCACTCCAGAAATGCAGTAACTCTCTTGTAGCAACTATATGTTTGACATTTCTCTAAAACCATGACACCTGTGTAAAACGTGAAGGAATTTTTTCTTCCTTGGTCTATTGTGGACAAAAACCTCTCTCATGTTTTGCAAATTCTTCCCTGTTTGGTATAAAACATAATTTGAAGAAAAACCGGCCCTATGTGTGGCAAATGATTTGTCCCTCAGAATGACTTATTGAAAAATGATGGATACATGATGTGTATGAGTTGGAATGGCCTCATACTTGCTGAAATGACATCCCTTATGCCTCATATACTCAGATGTCTCTGATTTCATATCCAACCCTACCTGAATGGTTGAGGAAATTAGGTTTTAGTGCTTGTGGAAAATGATGATTTGGACACCCTTGGGAAAAAACAACTCCCTTTGGCATGCACTTAACCCTTTGAAACTTTATCCTTTCACTTGACTATTTCCTTTGAAAAAATGATCTTTTGATGGTCTCGCATCTTTGGAACACTAAGTTAATAGCTTGGGATGGTGAAATTATTACATTTGAAAGACATAAAATTACATAATGAAATAAGCATTTCTCTTTACAAATCATCTTTACATGGCAAAGGGATGTTATTTGATCACCCTTTACTTGTTGGTCTTATGCAATGGAATGGAGCCTTGTCAACCCTAATGACCTAATGAAACCTTGAAAAACCCTAAATACCTAATGAGACCTTGAAGGACTGAATTTCAAGATGACATAATGACCTCATGACTGATACAAATGGCATGATAAAAATAACTTTATGGATGATGTACAGTCAACAAGATATGAAACTATGCGAGCAAGTAATCATATTTATGGAAGAGTGATATTTTTAGACTAGGACTACCATGAGTGACTAATTTTTTTGCATGACCTAATGGAATGATAAAAAATTTCTGAATCAGACCATAAAATGATATGAAAAGAGGATTCTTGATTATTGATCGCAGGATGCAAATACTGACACTAACATTGGCCTTATTGGGGGATGGCAGTTCCTTGGAGGTGTCAAGAACACCGTAGACCAAGTGCCTAAACATGTGGGCCAATACGATCAAAAACTTAAATTGAAATGCATCACTGAAAACTAAGGACTTGACGACACAAACTAACTTTTACTCAACTAAAAACTGACTCAATACTAAAACACAACTGACAAACTGGAAAAGATGTTCAAAATGGAGCTTATTCAATAAAACCTACTCTGACTATTCCATTCATCACCTCATCAAGTGAAATGAAACAGCCAATGCAACCAAGTAAGTGTTGTTTATGAGAAAGAAGAGAGAACTATTGAAATGGAACTCCCATGAAAAGTTGTAAACATATCCAAATTTTCCTAGATTGAATAATATGGATGCTCTATCCGACTCCAAAAATACTGCATAAAGATCTTGAAATTCATGTGCACTGGGACTTAGCCCATCCAATGGATTACTTTGCTTCTCCTCATACCATGAATGCAAACTTTCATCTGAGTTTTGTGATTGTTAGTGTTAGTGTCTTCACACTGCCATCAGTGATCAAAATCTACTCTTTTGCATTTCATACTAGGAGTCTCATTCTGATGAGGTTGCATTCCATTACGTCATGGATCTACTAATGGTAGGGTTTACTTCAGTTTTCCCTCATGATATGTACTTCCTGATCTTCTTTCATACCTTTTAGTCATGATTCATGTTCATTTTGCAGCCCATTTCATCAATTACATAGGGTTTTGGTCTCATTAGGTCTTAGGGTTTCCTCCATGGTCAAATTCAGTGATTATATTTTAAGAAGGGTCAGCAAGCACATGAGGAGGTCAATAATCATTGTTAAAATCATAATTTATCAGTTGAGAAGCTGAATGTAGTTCTCACCACAAAACTTGTTTTGAGGTGAAAATAGAGTATTATATTTTTTATCTTTCATCATGATGTAATTTTATTGTTTCTATATGTAATATTTGTTCCCAAGCTCCTCCTAAAACTTGTGATGTTGCAAGTACCTACCACTGCAAAATCAAGTGATTCTAAGCATCAGTCCACTTGCCATGTAAAAAGAAACAAACATGAAAAACAGAGCATTGTAAAAGACAATTAGACATTATAAAAGTGGGTTTTCATAAACAAAAATAAAGAAGGTGAAGCTATATAAAGCCATCCTCCTATTTTTCATCCCATTGTGTTATTGTTGAAGATCAAAGTGCCATAACGAGATCAAAGGTCAAATTTCAAGTGTCATCGAGTAAATACAGTGAAGTTGCTGAGTTTTTTCAAGATTTTGGTTGGGGCCGCGCTTCTGAGGAAGGTGCTACGTTTTCAAGGTGGTGATGCGCTTCTAGCATCATTTCCTAGTGCAAAAAATACACGGGTGCTGCGCTTATAGGTCGGCACTGTGCTTTGCCCAACAAAGCCTCAAATTACTCCAAATCGCCAAATTCACCTCAAATCATCCAATTTCCTCTTTTGCAAGTAAGTATATCAGTCATCTCTTGTGGTTTATGGTTTTATTTGTCAAGTTTTTGTGTTTTTCACTCGCAAATTCAAAACCCTAGTTTTCCTCACTCCACTAGTGTTTTCCTAACTTATCCATTTTTTATTGTTCCCCAAACCCCATTCCCACATATATTTTTCCCTAAGCCTCATTCCCACATACAATTTTCCCTAAATCCCATTCCCGCATACAATTTCCCAAACCCTGCACTCTCTACCTTACTCACATCCCTAAACCCTACTCACATCGCTAAACCCTGTTCACACATATATTTTCACACTCCCTCCTTCATACACTCTTCCCTTTGCATTCCTCCACCCTATTTCAACACTATTATCCACAATTATCCATATACAACCACATTGTTCAAAACCAAGGAAAACAATGTAAAGAGACAATGATTATGAGTACGAGGAAGAGACATTTAGTGATAGCTCCAAGGAGAGAAACATACAACAAACTAAGCCTCATAAAGGAGGAAAAATCATCAGAGAGGAGCCCACTAGTTTGATAGAGTTATAGGCTTGTTCACTTGCAATTTCTTGTTTTAGACACTTGGCATGTTTTGAATTTTTAGACACTTGGCATGTTTTGAATTTTGTGAATTGGTGGAAAGAGTACAGCTTCACCATGAGTTGGCTAGATTATTTGTGACTCATTTGCATAACAATGAGGTGACACTTACTGGAGTAACCTTCACAATTTCATCAGCTGTCGTTTCAGAGGCCACTAGAATTCCTAATGTGGGTGAAAAATGGTACAAGGGTCATGATCTTGATGAGGATTACTATGAGCCTTATATCAAGGCTAAATACAAAAATCAAGTAAAGAAGTTATTCCCCTTGAAGTTTTTGGAAAACAGGTATGTTCCTTTGGTGAGGATTATTATCAAGTGCTTCACTTGTGAAGGTAGGTTCTCCCACTTGTATGCCTATCATATTAGACTCCTCATGCATTTCACTAGAGTAAAGACGTTGAATCTCCCTTACTTCATGTTTAGAAACATTAAGGAAATGGCACATATTGTATAGAGGAAATCATACCCCCAGCAGTTGAATAGCATATACCATTACTCTTTGATTAAAATCATTGTTCTACACCAGCTTAGCCTTCTTAACATTCCATGGGAGACTTTCATTGCTCATAGGATGTTAAAAGGTCCACAGATCCCTTCACCAGTGCATCAAGAAAAAGGTGGACCTTCTAGCCATGGAGAAGCAAGGGAAGATGCCAAGGAAACCAAAACCGTTGAGGTGCCAGTGTATGTAACTTATCAGAGAGGCACAAGGAGACCTTTTGTAGATGCTAGGCAAGTGCTTGCTACGCAAGGCATTGAATGGGCCTTGCCTTCGTCATCAGTCCACAGGCAAATGTTTGCTCCCCAAGGTGTGGAAGGGGTTTTGCCTTTGTCATCAACAAAACAGGTACAGGTTGGGTAGTTGAGTAAAGGCAAGGAAAAAGTGTAGGAGGAAGATCTTGGTGATGAAGAGGAAAGAGATTTTGATCGCATTGAGCATGAGGAGCCATAGCAACACTTCACTTATCATGGAGTTGACATCATTGACCTGGAAGCTCAAGATGAAGAAATAGTCAAGGACCTCATCATTCAAGAAAGAGAAGATGAAATAAAATCCTTGGCTGATAACTTAGAAATATCCAAGTTCATCATCAGATATTTAGAGTAGGAAATCAAACAATTGAGCGACAAACAAGTCCTCATGGAGCTGCAAATGATCAAAGAAAACAGGCAAACGCCTAAAGAGGTTCATGTCAAGTTCACTTCTATTGAGCAAGAGATTGAGAATGATAGGGAAACATGGCTTGAGAGGGTCAAAATACATCTCTAAGGGCTGATTGAGAAGGCCAACAGGGATAAGAAGATGCTTCACCACATGGCCTACCATTACATGACCCACAAAAAAATCTGTAACACGAGGATCAAGAAGATTAAAGCTAGGTTAAGGAAGGATTTAAAAAGAAAAAAAGGAGCAAGATAAGTTGAAAATATTAGCTAAAGCCTCAATAGCCCATCAAAGAAGCTGATGGTGGTGTCCCATTCCAAAACTGGGCAAGTTTTGAAGATTTTTTGTTTCTTTTTTCAAATTTTGAAATTTTCAACACATGAAACTGGCCTAGAAGAGCAGGGCCACTAGAGCTGCGCTTTTCCTTGGAGCATCAGATGAGAAAAAGGCTTGCATATTTGGATTTAGGAGGATGAGAACATGCACCCTGGAAATTTTCAAAAGTTTTGAAGCAAATATGGGTCACCAAAAGGTCCAAAAACTACCAAATTCAAATTTTCAAGTTGTTCCAGAAACTAGACTTGAAGACCTTTCCAATGAGCTATCTTGGGTTCAATTTGGTTAAGGGGAAGGCCTCCAAAAGGAGGTGGAAAGCAGTGCTGCGCTTTTGACCAATGTGTCTAGAAATCCAAAATTTCGCCTGTTTTCACTATGGATTCACTTTCTCTCTCCTCATGGTTGTTTTTATAATTTAATTGATGACATGGTATGTAATTATGATGGTAAAATAGTGTTAGAGGGTAGATTCATTAGTTAGAGGTGGTTTTGAGGCTAATGAATTAGTTTCCATGCTTATAGAGGTAGGTAGTTTGACTTTCTATATTCCTGGTCCATGTTTGGAAATGCTTGTAACAACCCCTCTTCTCATGGATTTGACCCCTGATGGTCAAGATGAGTGGTTTGGTTGTCTATATTATGTATTTTATTCCTCATTTTCAAGGGTTGGATACACTTGGATGCTCTGAACAATATTGTACGTCATTGTAAGCAGTTTGGTAAGGAAATTAATAGGAGTTGCAATTATTTTTATGGATACTTGTGGTATGGTGCTTTTGCATAATTTCTTCTTTTGTTATCAGTTTTTCACATGTTTTATGTATGCCACAATCTATTTCATTGCTTCTAACTGAATGATATCAAGATAGATAGGTAGAATTCATTTTTTATATTGCTCTACCTTGGGAAGCCATTTAGTACTCTATGTTTTCTACTGTTTGAGAAGGATACATGATCTTTACATGCCCTCCTTAGCTCCTCACTAGTCTTAGACATATCACCTCACTCAATTTCAAGGGTAAAAGCCTATATCTACCTTGCCCCATAGAACACCCTGCATCCCGACCGAATTTCCCAGACCACAATTGCCTAGCTCCATCTTATCCAACACAAAAACCTACAAATTCAATCAAAATCCCCTTGAACTACTATACATAGCCTAAAATCCCATTTGACCCAATCATTTGACTGAGATCCATAAAGGAGAGAGCCCTCTCCCGACCTGGTAGGGCTAGCTACCAAGTTAAGCTTAGTTTGTGGTTATCCTAGGATTGTCTTCCTTCAGCCTGAGGTCAATCTAGGCTCTAACAGTGACGAGACTCCTACTAAAAATAGCAAAGAAACTGACTGTTGGATCAAGTTTGTATCAATAATTTTTTCAAGCTCACAGTTAACTAATGGAGAAGGACTTTGACTATAGATATCATCCAACACATCAACTATTGGATCATGAAAAACTTGAAAAGACTGTTGCAACCAATTTTCTATTGGTTCCAATGATATTGCATGATTTTCTACAGGCTGCTCATTTGAAGACATACTATGTGAAATTCTCTTCAAAAACTGAAATGATTCAAAAAATAATGGTATGGAATCACCTTACATCATTTGATCATATGTTCCATCTTCCAAGTCTTCATTTGCAACCTGACATTCAATGGCATTCGGGGGCTGCAAATCTAGATATGAGAATTCTTGAAAAAGGATTTCATTGCCCTCTAGATGGTCTAGGTCAAAAATTATCGCCGGTTGATTTATGATTGCACGAAAGTTGTTTGTAATGAATTGAAACGAAGTAAAACAAAGAGGCAAAGATCCTTAACTTACTTCAAAATTTTCTGCACTTTCCTCCTCACTTCCATAGCTGATATGCAATGCCTGATCATTGTATTTGAGCTACTGAAAGTGAACTTCCTCCTTCCACAAACTAGCTATTGATTTTTCTGCAAGTCTAGATTCTGCTTGGAGAACATAATCATCATAATACTGATCAAACTTAGGAAAATTGTCATTATAAAGCACATCATCAAGCATCCATGTCAGATCAATAGATCTCTCTTCTCCAAGATGATCTATAAAACAATAATTATCAGATCTATGACCACTGGGATAAGAAAGAAAATGTTTTGGATCAGCAACTTGTTTTTCTTCAATCAATGGGCCATGGTCTTGAACATCATACTCATTCCTTATGGTGATCTTTTACATCATGTCTTCCATTGCACTTACCAAAATGTTGAGCTTTACCTCTAAAGATGTCAATTCCTCTGGATCTATGTTCTTCATCTCTTCTTCCTTCAACTTTGCCCTTCTGATCAGCAAATTTGCCTCTACATCTATTGTAATGTTCTGCATCTCCTCAAGTGTTGTTAGGTTCCTTTCTCTTAGTTGAAACTCCATTTCAGATCAAAGGAATCCGGGTAGTGCAAGAGAGCGGATCCAGGAGGAGGCCTTATATTAGAAGGCATCAAAAAATAGACTTGGTTAAACTTGGCAGAAAACTGTTGTATTGTCTCCCCTGGCTGTCTTTTCAGCTGGTTATACTCTTCTAGAATCAAGAAAGGGTTCTGTATGACCACCCACTTGTGAGGGGAAACTTTGACGAACTGTGGAAATCTGAGATGGTCGCATCAGGAAGGGTTTTGAACCAACTCTTGACTTTGCCTTACAAAGAAAGAGAAAAAATCCTAATACTAACATCCTCTTCATCAACTTCAAAAAGGTCAAGAAAAGACTCCAAATTCAGTACATGTCTCTCAGCAGTATGTTGTCACATTCACCATCAAATCTTGGTAGATATAGGTAATTATTTTTAGGGAAAGCATGGGATATCAGAGGCTTGTATCTATCCAGAATTTTACAAGGTATAGGAGTATATACAAAAGATGTAGAATTATTCTTGATCTCTTGAGGCTCATCAGTTTGAATACAATCATCATAAGATTCGAAAGAAGGGTCTTGATGAAGATCAAAGGCATGCGAATATTTTGTATTCACAATCTTCAAACGGAAAGAATCAAATGTGGGTCTAGGATATTTTCTTAAATACAGTATACTTTGTAAAACCTTCTTAACATTCTCAGGAGAAGAGAAGAAATAATTTATAGCAAAGAACATAATTTCTTGTATGAAATTCCAACTTGAATACCTGATCTTTCAATATTGTCCTTTCATGTTTTTGTTGGTCGAGTTCATCCTCTAGTGGAGTCCTTGGATGCAATCTCAAAAATGATTTGGAGTCACTAGGTGAATGATTTCAACCTTCCAATGTCTGATCGTTTTCCACCATCAACAATCATATCAAAACTTGATACATTTTTCTAAGGAACATAAAATTATGATTCCCCAGTATGGTCGCCACTATGTTATCACCTGGGCTGAACCTCAGGCTGAAGGAAGGCAATGCTAGGGTAACCACGCTTAACCAAGAAGCTAGCCCTACTAGACCAGGAGAGGGCTCTCTCCATAAGGATCTCAGCCAAGATGACTGGATCAGGTAAAGGATATTAGGCTAGGTATAGTAGCACAATGTTTTGATTTGATTTTGAAGGTGGTTATCTAGATCAAGAGGAGCTAGACAATTTAGGTCTAGGGAATTAGGTCAGAATTGCATGGTGTTCAATGGGGCAAGGTAGGCATAGGCTTTATCACTCAAGGGCTTGATGGACTGAGATGTTTTAGACTAGAGAGAAGCTAAGAAGAGCATGCGAAAACCATGGATCCTTCCTAGACTGCAGAAAACATGAAATGGTAAATGGTTTCCCAAGGCAAAACACTGATGTAATGAATTCTACCTTTCAACTTGAAAACATTCAACTAGCAACAATGAAATGATTAACGAAAGACATAAAACACATTAACATATGATCACAGAAGAACAAACTGTACTAAAACTCCATACCACATGGATCCCATAAAAATAGCTGCAATTCTTATTAATCTCCTGCCAATCTGCTTACAAAAGGTGTACAATCAAGGTCTGAGCATCCAGCTGAGTCCAACCCTTTACAATGAGAAAGAAGAAGAAGATATAGACATGAATCCAACCTCATCCCGTCCTCAGGGGTCGAATATCTAAGATGAGGAGCTAATCTAACCAACATTGAACAAGAAAATAGGAAGATAGGCATCTTAACAACTTGCCTGTAAAAGTAAAAAACTGATTCATTTAAGCTCAAACTGACTTCTAAGGTAATGAATCTACCCTCTATTACTATTTATCTATCATATTTACATGCCAAGTCATCATTTAAAATGGTGAAACAACCTCCATGAGAGAAAATCCATGATCACAGTCAAAAAAATGGAAAACTAGCAATCCTCTGCAAAAACTGCCCTATGCATAGCGCCACTGGCCCAACGTTCAATGCCACTTTTAGGTCAATTTTGGATGCCTTCCCGACATCCAAATTAAGCTCGTGATAGCTAATTGGAAATTTCTTCAAGTATACTTTCCAAAACACCTTCCATTTCTTCATTTGAAGCTCATTTGACCCCTCAAAACGTGATTCTCCCATGACTGCTTATGTGTGTCAAAAAAGTGGCGGAAAGGTCATTTTTAGGGTGTTTTTTGACCTTTTGGTGGACCAATTCTACCCCAAAAACTTTGAAAATCTCTAGGGTGCATGTCCTCATCACTTTGAATCTGAAAATGCAAACCATTTCTCCATTGGGTGCCCCTAGGGAAATCCGGTGCTGCGCGTTTAAGAAGTTTTCCTCTGTGTAAAATTTCAAAATTTAGAAATGACAAAAATTCCCCCAAACTTGCTGAAAAATGGTGAGAAGCACCATCATTAAGTGTCCTAATGAGCGAAGGAAGTTTCAGAAAGAAGCCTAAGCCTATCCTCCTCCTTTTTTCCCTTTAGAGCCCGCCTTAACCTAGCTTTCATTACCACTGTTTTCCTCCTCCTCATAATCTATGTCCTCTCTGTCCGTGTTTGTAGGGTTGAGGTTGTATGAAGGAAATAAGTGAGAGTGTTTTAGGAGTGAGGGGATGGGAAATGGTTTATGGGTAAAAAATGAATGAGGGAGTAGAAAATGAGAGGGAGGGCTTGTTTTGTTTGAGAAATTGTCCTTGGGGAAGAGGGATAAAGGGCTAGAAATGATATGGAATAAGGGTAAAGGGATAAAGGGATAAGGGGATAGAATTTAGAGCTGTAGGGATAAGTGATAGGATGAAGAATGAGGGTTTATGGTTTTAGGCATCATTAAGGATATTTTTAGGGTTTCATATTTGTTGGGTCGTCAATATGCCATTATTATTATCATTTTTGAACACTTATCCCACCTATTTCCACTAATCTTCATCATGTCATTTATTATAATTTATTATATAACTCCATTTTATGATGATTTATGCTCTTATATTATTTATTCTCCTTTATTTCTAATAAATTGATGATTATGAATAATTTTATCAATGATAGTTTCAATAAGTTGGTTATAACATTATTCACCATTTTTAGCCTCCAAGGTAACTTCCAAATTGAAGATTTGATTTTTAAATCTGCCAACTCAGAAATTCGCTGGTTTAAGGAGCGACAATTTTGCGGTTGAGATTTTGAGCAAATGAAGACGAATTTGAGAAATCCAGAACATGGGTTTTGTCCAGAACGGGCCCAATTAACATCAGTATTGAACGGTTTGCCCAAATTCGACTTGTACAGAGAGAAACATAGGGTTCTTTGAGCACAATTTTCTTAGCTTTGCAGTTGCAACCGTCCTCCAAATCTCAGCTGCAAACCCAAATTCGTCTTGCTTTTGTTGAGAGATGAAAGGAAATATATTTTCTTGTTGATCATTTGGTTAGAATCAACCCAAATTTGTAAAAGAAATCATGTTGTAATTGTCTATGTTGTAACTACTCTCTGATCTTTCTCTATTTAAAATGAAAACAAAGATCAGAGATGGGGATGGCTTCAGAATGGCTTCAGGAGGACTTCAGGATGACTTTGGGGATTCGAATGATGGAGAATTGATGATTTGAATTAGAGATTCAGAAGCAAGGATTCATGATAGGATAGGAGGAAGGAAGGAATGTTTTATGTTGTAAGTCTCAAAGCTTCAACTATTGTAATGATTTCACCATTTGATGATTAATACATAATTTGGGCATTGTTGTTCAATCTTTTCCTTCTGAAGTAACCCAGAAGCGTCCGTTGGCGGCTAAGGGCCCAGCCTCTGGTGGAGTACGCTGCTGCTGTGTGTATCATATCTTTACATTTGCTGTTGTATATTATCTTCTTTGGTTTATGCGTGGTTTGCTCATCAGCGTGATTTAGTAATCTTATTTGTTTTATTATTTTACAACACAACTCTATTACGTTTGATCTGCTAAGTGATATCGTTTTCTGAGACAGAAATATCATATTGACTTTGCAGCGCATTGTTGTTTCTTTAATTGCTGGTATAAATGGTTTTTACCGGATACCATTGCGATTTAATTATGGAATGTCTGTGTTGTAACATGTGACTATTGGTATTATTGAATTCATCTTAGAATTATATTTCCTTGCGTTTGTTGAATCTATGAACGTTGCTGCTCCGTGCTAAAAGACAGTCATATTATTTATAACTAAGACTGACAATTGAATTACCAAGATCAGATTACTATTGAGGTGTGCCGTGTGTTAAGTTATTGTTTTTCTTTCGAGCATTGTTTCATATCCTATCATTAATCAATGTTGTTCTATTTCTATGTGTTGTCCAATTTATTCTTAGAGTAAATATTGCTATTAATTTGGCTTTGCTGTTGTTCATTTCCTTTAATTCTAGATTGTTGTTTCATTTACTACTGTTCCATTTCCTTTTTGCTGTTTCATTTTACCTTCTGCCATTCTATTTACTTGTATTTGCTGCTTTGGTGTGAGAGAAGGTCTAAGGCTGTAGTGAGCCTCAGCAATAGCTGCCTAGCTCCCAGACCTATGGTCCATGCTCTAATTTCCTTTCCATCAGTTTCTAGAGGGATGGGTTATCGCTTCCACACCCTTGACTGATAAGCTGCCTTGTGTGATTTTATCCTTTTGAAGTAATTTAGCCATAGTTTGGCATCCGTCTGCCGTTGCGTTTTCTGAATGCTGTACTACTAAACATTACTCTTGAGTAAATAGCTGCCTCAGACTGAGCACACTCTTGAAATAAAAAGTCGTCCCTGGGTTGATAATTAATGTGAGGTAATTAGGAGTTTAAAAAGACCCTTTTTATCACTCTACCTTTTGGCGCCGTTGCCGGGGAGAGTGTAGCCATTTCTAAAGAGTAGTGTGAATCTGATGAGTGCCTGCTAGGGAAGAGTTGGATCTTAAAAACGAAAGGTAAGAACCCGCGTACGGAGCATGTAAAAGCCCTGCTCCCCCGTCTGCTTTCCAGCAAGACTGTTAAAGAACCTAGGGTAGAAATAGATGTTTGAATTTTTGTGTGAATGATTAGGAAAAAGATAGAAATTTTTAAAAAAATGAATCACATGATCTCACGCAAGTGGTGATGAGCACACCCATTTCACTAACCGATACAGGAATTTGAAGAAGAGCCGGTCGAAGAAAACATGAAGACATCTTAACTATGTAAGAAATGGCTCACATTTCTACTTGTGAAGTTTCCTATCAAGATCTAGGAGGAGTGACACAAAGCCACATATCCCCCAATCTTTACCAATTTTATGGTTTAGCAATAAGATTCCACATACATTTGGTTGAGTTGAATACTTATGTAGAGGATTGATTGATTACCTAACACTCAAATGTTGAAAGTGTTTCCTCTTTACTTTAAAAAGGAGCAGCCTCCGATGGTTCATGAGCTGGTGGGAATTGATCCAATCATGGAGACATGAAGACACATTATTCGTGAAGATACGGGACTTATTGCAAATCCAATGAAGGGGAAATTTATTTGTTTTTTCCAAATATTGGGGAATAACAAACAAAGGGGGGGGGAAGATGGAAAAAGGGGCCTTTTTGGAGGACTATGTAGATCGATTTCAATACAACCTTCAAAAATCAAAATATAAGCATTTGGAAAAAGAGACCTTAAAAACACTCATTCTTAAAGGAATCAAGAATAGATTTTTAGAACCCTTAAATCTGATAGGAAAAGGTGATGTTTTTCAGTTATCATATGATGATGTTTGTGATTTGTGCATAAGGTATTCAAGAGGAATCTCCAAGGTTGGTAAGAATTCTAGAGATGTTTGCTTTTCCTTTTCCAAATCTGCTACAAGAATAGGAGACATAAGAGCTGAAATCAATGCTTTATTTGAAAATTTTAAAGTTGATTTTATTAGCTCTCTAAATTGAAATTGGTATGTTTTGCAGGTTCATAAAATCGAAGAATTTGATTGAAGTTGTTTTCACTCAAGACGAAAGGAGCATACCATAGATGGTTGTTCTTCCTTATCTAATATGGAGTAGCATATCAACGGGTTGAGGGGGGGGGGGAAGCTGCACAAGTCAAAACGCATGGAATCTGGCCTAACAGGTATGTCAAAACACTTCCTGCTTCCACGTTCTTACTTGCTAATTCAGTTATGGAATACTATGTGTTAGGGCAGTATGTCAATCTCAATATACCACCAAACAATTTTTTCCTTACAGCTTGGATGGTTTACCTTTTGATTGCATGACTTCTCTCCCTCATCTTGTAGCACAAGCACATTCGCCATATCTCCACCAGCTCTTCCCACACACATCCTGTTGATTCATCATTCATTCACACAACCCATCAACAACATCATCAAAATGCGCCATTCCATACACAAGCTTGCTCAACTAAATTCCACAACCCTCGCCACAATAAACCAACAACATGCTGACAATGTTGAACTGCCAATTTACCCACCCTTCCCACCATTCTATCTCACATGTGTTATTAGAAGAAAAACTTACAATGAGATTTCAGAATGTTTCAAATGCAAAAATTGTAGAAGCTATGGAAGAAAATGAGGTTTCTTTTACTATGCATCAACAAGCTACTTTAAAAGCTCAAGAACTTCATGATATAATGGCTATGGGAAATCAAGAAAGTAAAAGATAGATTGAAGATTGGTTTCACTCCATCATTTGTTTGCAACATCATTCTATGCTTTAACAATTTTTGATACCATTTTTTCAAGGGAAGTTGGCTTCTCATACCCTAATATTCATTAAGATGCATTTTTCAAATTTGGGTATGTGCATACATGGAGCCTTATTTCGAAAATGGCTCCACTAGAAGTACTCATATACGTAGCCACATTCATTTTTCAAATCAAAATAGGTTAATATAGAAAATAAAATAAATAAGGGAATAAATAAATGCATTTTGTTTTTCCATGTAAACCTAGTTGTTTTTTGATGCAACATGCTATGCAAATTAACATTGGTGATAATTTTTTTTTATCATTTGTGTATGTAGATGAATTATAATGGAAATAATAGTTCTACAAACACTTATATTCACTTTTATCATCAATATCAAAAAATGTTTGAATATCATTTTTTGGCTTGCGGGCTTGATGGAATTTCTGCAAAAAGAGTCGGGGTAGTCATGTTTTGAGGGACCAAAAGTGAACATTTTTAAAACCTGTTTCTACCCTAGGTAGCCCTTGATATCTAATTTCTAACCCAATTTGAATCATTCAATTTGGATTTGAAACGAAAACGTTAGAAACAAAATATTGACAGGGTGTCTATTGGGCAGCTCACGAACAGAGTTGAGACAGTCAATTTTTGAAGGCCTAAATGAATGAATTTTTAAAACTTGTTTCTACCCTAGGTATCCCTTGATGTCTAATTTCTAACCCAATTTGAATCATTCAATTTGGATTTTAAACGAAAAAGTTAGAAACAAAACATTGACAGGGTGTCTAGTGGGCAGCTCAGGAACAGAGTTGGGACAGTTAGTTTTTGGAGGCCTAAATGAATGAATTTTTAAAACATGTTTTTATGGTAGATTCCCCTATTAATCTAGTTTATAATACAATTGGAATCACTCATTTGGGATATCATATGGGGAAGTTATGATCCAAATACTGACTGTCTATCGTAAATCAGCACCCTTAAAACTATGTCTTTCTGGTTGTTCCTTACAGTATTTGACCTATCAATTATTATTATCTTCAAAACCTGTTTCTATTAGAAATAAATAAATGAATATACTTTCATTTCCAATTTGAATCATTCGAATCCGACATCTAACGAAAAAATTATGCTTGAAATATCAACTGTTGGTCTAAGTTGGGTAATCGAAAAGGACTCTGTTATGCAGGTTATTCTAACTAAAATTGACGTATCATATGATTGAATTTTTAAAACATGTTTCTACTAGAGATATAAATTTAAATTAGCTCTCATTTGAATTTGGAATCACTCAATTTCGATGAAAAACAAAGAAGTTGTGATTAAAACACTGCAGGTTAGCATGATTGGCCACTGCTCTCCCGCAGGTGACAAATAAATTTTCCTTTGTTATTTTCTCCATGGATTTGTTCTACAGAGTAACTACTTGTTAGTTTTTTTGCATAATTTTTAGATTGGGGAAGCCCGATCACCTCTCTTTCTCCATGATTTAATGTTTTATTGCAGGTAGACACTCGTTTTTTTGCAAGTCTTGGGAAAATAAAGAAGGTTAATTTATGGACGAGTGATTTTTGAAAGAAATTTTATGAAACAAAGGGAGTCTCATCCAACTCATTACCCAACGGATTCATAATAGAATAAATGAAGAATCGATTTCCATTTGAAGATTTATGTCATGTCTTTGCTGCCAAAACATTTTTCGAATAGATCATTTTTTTGACATAACATCATAGCTGTTGTAACTCAATTTATTTATTTACATACTGTTTTTTGTTGTTTCTTTTCTAATTTCCCTTATATTTTGTGTTTCACGTGTTGCTTTACTCAAAGTATAACTCATCCTCAACATCAATACAATGAACAACGAATTCCTTCTTTGCATGCTTGTATTTTATGCTTGTGCATTTTGTTGTTCCTTTTCTGAAGGGACAACATTTGTGTGCACTTTTGTTGTTTCAGTTGTTCCTTTTCCAAAGGGACACCATTTTTGTTTTGCTGTTCCTTTTACAAAGGAATAGCACCTTCCGGGTCCACGGTTCATTTTGCTGCTCATTTTCCACGGTTCATTTTGTTGTTCCTTTTCGACGACTCATTTTGTTGTTCCTTTTTCATATTTCGTTGTTCCTTTTTCACATTTTGCTGTTCCTTTACAAAATGGAACAGCTGCTGTTCCTTTTCGAAATGGAACAACACTTTTGCACTTTCACGATTTGCTGTTCCTTTTCGAAATGGAACAACACTTTTGCGCTTTCACATTTTGCTATTCCTTTTCGAAATGGAACAACTGTTGTTCCTTTTCGAAATGGAACAACACTTTTGCACTTTCATATTTTGTTGTTCCTTTTCGAAATGGAATAGCTGCTGTTCCTTTTCGAAATGGAGCAGCACTTTTGCACTTTCACATTTTGTTGTTCCTTTTCGAAATGGAACAGTTGCTGTTCCTTTTCGAAATGGAACAACATTTTTTCACTTTCACGTTTTGCTATTCCTTTTCGAAATGGAACAACACTTTTGCACTTTCACATTTTGCTGTTCCTTTTCGAAATGGAACAACTGTTGTTCCTTTTCGAAATGGAACAACACTTTTGCACTTTCACGTTTTGTTGTTCCTTTTCGAAATGGAACAACACTTTTGCACTTTCACATTTTGCTGTTCCTTTTCGAAATGGAATAGCTGCTGTTCCTTTTCGAAATGGAACAGTTGTTGTTCCTTTTCGAAATGGAACAACACTTTTGCACTTTCACGTTTTGTTGTTCCTTTTTGAAATGAAACAACACTTTTTCACTTTCACATTTTGTTGTTCCTTTTCGAAATGGAACAGCTACTGTTCCTTTTCGAAATTGAACAACACTTTTGCACTTTCACGTTTTGTTGTTCCTTTTCGAAATGGAACAACACTTTTGCACTTTCACGATTTGCTGTTCCTTTTCAAAATGGAACAACACTTCTGCACTTTCACGTTTTGTTGTTCCTTTTCGAAATGGAACAGCTGCTATTCCTTTTCGAAATGGAACAACACTTCTGCACTTTCATGTTATGCTGTTCCTTTTCGAAATGGAACGACACTTGCATTTTTTGTTCTTTTTCTAAAGGAACGACACTTTTAGTTTTTGCTGTTCTTTTTTCCAAAGGAACAACATTTGCATTTTCACACTTTTTTGTGTGTATTTTTTTTTTTTTTGTATGCATTTTCTTTGCTATTCCCTACACAAAACACCACTTTCTTTTTGAGTGTTTTCGCTGTTCCTTAAAAAAAAGCAACACTTTGAGAATATTTTTAAGAGCAACCCTTCCTTTCTCTTGTGGGATTATTCCTAGTTCATCTCAACCACATTTTATTGATTCCCTTTCGTGGCATGAAGTACACTATTTTTATGAGGACAAGAATTATGGATTCTATTGAAGCAAGTTAATATCATTCACGTTATGATCTTTAACAAGACAACTCCTTGATGATAGTTTATTTTCAAAAAGACAAAATTATTTATATACTACTTTACTACATTGTTTTCTGTTGAACATGATATTGATTGATTATCTTAACACCATGCTAGTTCCACCCTTCCTGGTTATAATCTTCTTTGTCTGTAATAAATGAGATTATGGGTATATTTTTTTCTATTGACATGTTCAACTTCTTCCACCATCCCTACTCTTAAGGAGTATTGAGCCTCCCTCTTTTTATCATAAAAATGTGTAATAACAACAGAATTTTGTTCACAGATGGAGGATAGGGGCCTCATTACGAGCCAACCTACCATGTTGATAAGGCTGTAACAAAGTGACATTCCCATTATGGCCACCACACCAGGGTTATAATCCATTGGATAACCAAATTATCCTTGGAACAGGAGGTCTCATCACGAGCCGACCTAATCACTTTTGCTACATCATAGTGAATGGCAGTGTGGTTATCTGGTTACCACGTCAACACACTGATCTCTTCTATAGAACAACACTGAAACTCTGTAGTTATAAATTGAGGATTCTGGCTCATATGGGTTAAAAAGCAACCCTGCCGAGGCTATGGATGCTTGCTGGTAGCAGTGGCTCTGCTTATGTTATTGAAGTTATATCTTATCGTCAATTATTACTATAATACCCTTTTCTTATTTTATTTTTATCAGAGAAATTATTTCCTGAACTTTTTCCCTGTTTTGAACCTTTATGCATGAGAAATTGTTTTATGATCAATCACATCATTTTCAGCGAGAATACCGTTAGTAAAGCATTTTTTTAACATATTGTTGTCCTTTTTCGTTTTGCATAAACTATCATCAATCCAAAGCGTCCTATCTCTTATTCATAACTATCTTTACACACTTTGCTCTCAATATAACCGTAACTTTCACCGTCCTATCATTGATATGTGTACTCTGCTTCATTTACTATTGTATTGTTCATTCCCTTGCCTTATCGTCAGCACCACCCCTTTCATATGCTTTATGGTTATGGAACCCATTTTTCCAGTTGGAGGGGGGAATGTATGCATTATGGGATTGCATATGATATGATTACTGCACTCTGCCATAACTTGTTGATTTGAAAAGTTTTTCTCATTGAAATTTTTGCATGCATTTTATCTGTTGCTATTCAAAACTAACACTATGGATTTAAGAACTTTGTATGCACAAGTATGATTTGTTTACAGGAGAACAACAAGTATGCAAGGGAAATTCTATTCACAGCATGACCACACTATTGCAACTAACAGAAGCAGCTCGAGCAACTTGCGAACATGAACAATTCTTCAGACATTATGTGCTTACTTGAATTCCACCTTTTGCATCACTTTCAGCACCAACTTTGCCTACATCAGCTTCAACCACTGTCAATACATATATGTCATTCCACATCTTTCTTTTGGAGGTAAAATTTGAGGTAAAATAGCATAATTTTCTGATTTATTACGAATTTAGGAGAATTTCATGAACATCCATTTTGAGTATTATTTATCATCCTTCATTTCACATCTTTACCACTTCCCTTTTTTTCAGCAGCATATCATTTTCGAGTGTGGGGTAGTGTTCCTTCATTTCTTTCTTATGACCACGTCATTCATCTTATTTATCATCCATTTATATTCTTATTCATCCTCAACACCTCCCTTATTCCATGTTGTTTTACATCAAGCATAGAATTCAACAAATAGTAGCAACCACTTCTCTTTGTTTTCTAGCATCGCATGAAGGCATGCTAATTTTTCAAAGAGGGGGAGGAATTGCTACGCATGATGGATGTTTTCTCTTTTCTTTCTCATTTAAGGCATACCATTTCAGTGTAGAAACTGATGTCCGTAATATTTTTAAAACTCTGAACTCAATTCTTGTGATCTCTAGGAAACAGACATATTATTAAAATACACATACCTAGATAAATTCAAGATAAATTGGTTCATAAAAATTTTGGAAATCATGCACTCTCACCTAAAACCATTTTGTTTATATCTCATGATCCGTGCATCAAAACATTCCGATTTTTGGATCATAAAGGCATTCATATATTATAAATTTACTTGCCAAATTTCAACAAAAGCTGGTTTGTAGTTTTTGAGAAAATGGTTAATGAAGTTTGTTGTTACCTATATCATATTTTGTTGCAACTTCATATATACATATAGTTGAATGTCAATGTAAAAAATGTTATGCCTTCATCAAGATTACTAAAAGTGAATATTCATTAATTAAGGAAGAATTCATTTGTTTTATCCATTTCATGAGCTGAGATGAACATATTTTTTATTGCTTGGTTAACACATGGGTTTTTGTCTTTGGGTTGCATGAAGACATGCAATATATTGAGTTTGGGGGTATGTTGGGCCATTAATATGCCATTATTATTATCACTTTTGAACACTTATCCCACC
>APFE031749106.1:29673-44940 GCA_000404065.3 Pinus taeda
TATAACTCCATTTTATGATGATTTATGCTCTTATATTATTTATTCTCCTTTATTTCTAATAAATTGATGATTATGAATAATTTTATCAATGATAGTTTCAATAAGTTGGTTATAACATTATTCACCATTTTTAGCCTCCAAGGTAACTTCCAGATTGAAGATTTGATTTTTAAATCCGCCAACTCAGAAATTTGTTGGTTTAAGGAGTGACAATTTTGCGGCTGAGATTCTGAGCAAATGAAGACGAATTTGAGAAATCCAGAACATGGGTTTTGTCCATAACATGCCCAATTAACTTTATTGAAGAACGGTTTTCCCAAATTCGACTTGTACAGAGAGAAATGTAGGGTTCTTTGAGCACGATTTTCTCAGATTTGCAGTTGCGACCGTCCTCCAAATCTCAGCTGCAAACCCAAATTCGTCTTGTTTTTGTTGAGAGATGAAAGAAAATATATTTTCTTGTTGATCATTTGGTTAGAATCAACCCAAATTTGTAAAATAAATCATGTTGTAATTATCTATGTTGTAACTGCTCTTTGATCTTTCTCTATTTAAAATGAAAACAAAGATCAGAGATGGGGATGGCTTCACAATGGCTTCAGGAGGACATCAGGATGAATTTGGGGATTCGAATGATAGAGAATTGATGATTTGAATTAGAGATTCAGAAGCAAGGATTCATGATAGGATAGGAGGAAGGAAGGATTGCTTTATGCTGTAAGTCTCAAAGCTTCAACTATTGTAATGATTTCACCATTTGATGATTAATACATAATTTGGGCGTTTTTGTTCACTCTTTTCCTTCTGAAGTAAACCAGCAGCGTCCGCTGGCGGCTAAGGGCCCAACCTCTGGTGGAGTACGCTGCTGCTGTGTGTATCATATCTTTACATTTGTTGTTGTATATTATTTTCTTTGGTTTATGCGTGGTTTGCTCATCAGCGTGATTCAGTAATCTGATTTGTTTTATTATTTTACAACACAGCTCGGTTACATTTGATCTGCTAAGTGATATCGTTTTCTGAGACATAAATATCATATTGACTTTGCAGTGCATTGTTGTTTCTTTAATTGCTGGTATAAATGGTTTTTACCGGATACCATTGCGATTTAATTATGGAATGTCTGTGTTGTAACATGTGACCATTGGTATTAATTCATCTTAGAATTATATTTCCTTGCGATTGTTGAATCTATGAACGTTGCTGCTCCGTGCTAAAAGACAGTCGTATTATTTATAACTAAGATTGACAATTGAATTACCAAGATCAGATTACTATTGAGGTGTGTCGTGTGTTAAGTTATTGTTTTGCTTTCCAGCATTGTTTCATATCCTATCATTAATTAATGTTGTTCTATTTCTATGTGTTGTCCAATTTATTCTTAGAGTAAAGATTGCTATTAATTTGGCTTTGCTGTTGTTCATTTCCTTTAATTCTAGATTGTTGTTTCATTTACTACTGTTCCATTTCCTTTTTGTTGTTTCATTTTACCTTCTATCGTTCTATTTACTTGTATTTGCTGTTTTGGTGTGAGAGAAGGTCTAAGGCTGTAGTGAGCCTCAGCAGTCGCTGCCTAGCTCTCAGACCTATGGTCCATGCTCTAATTTCCTTTCCATCAGTTTCTAGAAGGATGGGTTATCGCTTCTGCACTCTTGACTGATAAGCTGCCTTGTGTGATTTTATCCTTTTGAAGTAATTTATCCATAGTTTGGCATCCGTCTACCCTTGTGTTTTTTGAACGTTGTACTACTAAACATTACTCTTGAGTAAATAGCCGCCTCAGACTGAATACACTCTTGAAATAAAAAGTCGTCCCTGGGTTGAAAATTAATGTGAGGTAATTAGGAGTTTAAAAAGACACTTTTTATCGCTCTACAATATTGATCATGAAAAATGATGGTTATGATGTTGATATGCAAACCAAAACAGCAGCAAAGGAGGTCAACTTACTTGTATGCAAGTGACAGAGGGAAAAATTGAGGTTTGTATGAAGATTTGAGGCTTTTTTAGCCCTCCTTCTCAATGCAAAGCACTGGTGCATAGTCGTTTAACATTACTTTAGAAGCGCAACACAAGTGTAAAATTACACTACGGAAATTTTCCAAATGCGTAGTGCCGGCCTCAACGCATAGCGCCACCTCCTGAATGGGCAACACCACTTTAAGATGAATTTTGACTGCCTTCCCAATGTCCAAATTAGGCACGGGATAGATCGTTGGAAAGTGCGTCCTACCTACTTTTCCAAACATCTTGAATTTTGCAATTTGTAGCTCATTTGCACTATCAAAAGTTCAATCTCCCAAGACTAGTCAAAATGTGCAGAATGAGGCTGCCAAAATGCAGAGTGTTGTTTTAGTAACCCTTTGGAGGTCTTCCTCAACTCTAAATTGAGCTCATGATATCTCATCGGAAAGGGCTCTATGTCTAGTTATCTTTTGACTCATCAAGCAAGTCATTTGGTCACACCAGCTAAGATAAAGCATGATTTTCCCAAAGTCACTCTAGAAGTGCAACAACTCTCTTGTAGCAACTGTATTTTTGGCATTTCTCTAAAACCATGAAACCTGTGTAAAACATGAAGGAGGTTTTTCTTCCTTCGCCTGTTGTGGACAAAATCCTCTCTCACTTTTTCCAAATTCTTCCTTGTTTAGTCTAAAACATAGTTTGAAGAAAAATCGGCCCTATGTGTGGGAAATGATTTGTCCCTCGGAATGACTTATTGAAAAATGATGGAGACATGATGTGTATGAGTTGGAATGGCTGCATACTCGCTGAGATGACCTCCCTTATGCCTCATATACTCATATGTCTCTGATTTCATAGCCAACCCTAGCTCAATGGGTGACGAAATTAGGGTTTAGTGCTTGTGAAAAATGATGATTTGGACACCCTTGGGAAAAAACAACTCCCTTTGGCATGCACTTAACTATTTGAAACTTTACCCTTTCACTTGACTATTTCCTTTGAAAAATTGATCTTTTGATCATCTAGCATCTTTGGAACACTGAGTTAAAACCTTGGGATTGTGAAATTATTACATTTGAAAGACATAAAATTACATAATGAAATAAGAATTTCTCTATACAAATCGTCTTCACATGGTGAAGGGATGGTATTTGATCACCCTTTACTTGTTGGTCTTATGTGATTCAAGGGAACCTTAGTAACCCTAATGACCTAATGAAACATTTAAAAACCCTAAATACCTAATGAGACCTTCAAGGACTGAATTTCAAGATGACATAATGACCTCATGACTGATACAAATGGCATGATAAAAATAAGTTTATGAATGATGTACAGTCAACAAGATATGAAACTATGCCAGCAAGTAATCACATTTTGGGAAGAGTGATGTTTTTGGAATAGGACTACCATGAAAAAAGATAAAAAATCAATAATTTTACTAAATAGTAAAATTATTAAATAATAAAAATTAAAACCAAATATAATTATTAAATATATTCTCATTATTTATCTTTACAAATTAATCATATTTTCAAAATAAAAATACTCAGGAAAATCTAACAAAAATATTTAACAAACGAACGAAAATCAACTTATATATCATTATAGCATAGTAAAAGTAAAACCTATAGTAGTTATCCCGAAAATGTGAATACCTTTTGCATGGCAATACCTATTATTGGTTGAGGCATCTACATCAACGATAATTATGCATAGATCTATATTTCCATCAAACGCCAAGTCTCATGCTCTCTAACTTGGTCTGGCTGCATTACCACCCGGTTTAGAGACGACTTTGAACGAGAATTCTCGTTGCTGCTGATTCCTTTCAAATGGGATGAGTTTCAAACAGATTAGGTTACGTTCCACTTAAAAAGGTATGAGTGTGAAAGAAGGAATACAATTTTGAAAAATTTATTTTTTAAATAACTGAAACGCAGAAAAGAAGAGATTTGAATCTTAAAGATTAAGAAAGTATTTTATTTTTATTATAGTTAGTTATATAAATTAAATAATTGATAATGTAAATTGAGATGCATTTATAATAAATATCATATATTTTATAATTAGATAGTAATTGTTATTATTTTTTATTATTACTATTATAAATGAATATATATGTTAAACATATATACATTTTCAAAAAATGCATGAAGATTTTTATTATGAAGGTTTAGCTCTATTTTATCATGGAGATATTCTTAATTTGTAAATAGGCTTTATTACAATACATGACTGATCAATATTGATTTCCCAAAAAGTCATAACACATTTCATATGACACTTGTTCATATTAGATTTTTTTAAATTGATGAATTTAATTAAAAGGGGAAAAAAGGTATGTGAACATTTGCTACTTGTAGAGATTCTCTTGTCTTATTGGGCACACTATATGTCATTCTCTAGTATACTTTTGTTTTTCATGTGGTTTTGTTATTATCTCCTCGGCATCAAGTCACGTAGGATGACCGTAGAAGGTTTTTGAGTTCAAGCCAGTGAGGATGTATCTATGATTTGAATTAATAGAAAATTTTGATCCACACAAAATGGGGAAAAATACAACTTTGGAATTAAATATTATTCTTTAATTTATGTATACTACCAAGAATATTCTAGAATATTCTATGGATGTTAAATCCCTACCATCCACCTAATAATTATTTATAATTAAATTAAAATTGTGGAAGTCTTATTTCAAGAGAAATATGGTATAAATAATTAAAAATATATATATTTCTTGCCATTAAATTTGGTTAATACAAATTAAAATATATAATTATTATTGTTTTTTGCTATTTAATATATATTTATGATCATTAAATTTTTTTTTAAGGATTATTTTTCCATAGGCATCAATTCATAATAAGCATCATAACAATTTATCATATATCTCAAGTTGCTAAAGTTAAAACCAACCTAGATCTATCTTAATTCAATCTACCAAGCATCAAGAAATATTAAATCGTTTTTTACTCTAAATCCATCGTAATCCGATCTACACTCTAAATCATCTTAATTTGATCTACCAAGCATGGAGAAAGATTAAATGGCTAATGGCTTCTCACTCTAAAAGAGGCAATAATGGCTTTTCACCCTAAAAGAGGTTTACATGGCTAATCAATTTTCATTCTGAAAGAGGTTTACATGTCACATGTCAAGAGTTTTGATCCCTCCCCATGCTTGGTAGATTTAGAATTAAGATGGATCTAGGATGATTTAATTTCCCCCTTTAAATAGGTTTTCACTCTAAAGGAGGTTTACATGTTAAGAGTTTTGATCCCTCTCCATGCTTGGTGCATAGTTTTGATCCCTCACCATGCTCGGTAGATTTCGAATTAAGATGGATCTAGGTTGATTTAATTGTTTTGATCCCTCTCCATGCTTGGTAGATTTGGAATTAAGATGGATCTAGGTTGATTTAATTTCCCGCTTTAAATAGGCTATATTCCATACAAATACCATGGGTCATTTTTTTCTATTAAAGTTCTTTTACAGGGTTATTTTATTTTTATTTTATTTTAACCAAGTTAAAATCTTTGCTTTACATTGCATTATGTTACATTACAACTTATTTACCATACTATGAGCACTATGAATTTTGATTCGGACTAAATGGACAAATTGTGGAGAATTATGCTGTTGTCCTATTGATATTTCTTGTAAAAATACTTGGTGTTGTATGATATTTTAATTTCCCATTAAATTAAATGTTTTTCCTTACAAATTTTCACACATGTTAAGAGGTATTTGTCGTCACTTTGCACAACTTAGTCTAAAATTTGTAATTTTAAAAAATATATATTTATGAGCATGATATACATGAAGAGAGATAAGTTTTCATATTAAAATTTTGTTTTTTATACAATTTTATTTTTCTGAATTGGTGAGATAATATTTCAATTGCATTTTGCAGTTCACATAAGGTTTTTTTTCAACTATTTAAATAAATGGAAAAATAAAAAATACCCTTTCGAAGAGCACTCGTAAATGAAGATAGTGGTATTTTTTGAAAATAAAATAAAATTATTCAAGCTCTTTAAGACAGTTCAAAAAAATTTCAAGCTTTATGTTTAAAAGAAATTAGGTGAAAAATGTCATATGAGTTCGTAAATGTCAAACTCATATGCCATTGGACACAGAATTTTTAATGGATCCAGTATGATCAACTCCGCCACCTAAGGACAAATTTAGCCCTAAGTCTACTAGGGTACAAAATGGATTGCATAAATTTTTGCAGGTGCTGAAATTACTCATTTCAGGACTTAAGAGGCTCAATCAAGTGCTTAAAGCACTTGATCAAGTGCCTAAATTTCAAGTTCAAATAACTCAATTGAGGGTTTCGTAAACCCTCAATTGAGCCATGTATGTGGTTATCATGGGTTGGCCTCTATAAAAGAAAAATGAATGATCTAAAATTAAACTTTTACCTCATTTTAAAATTCCAAACCTTATTAGAATTTTTGTTATAATGTGATGTAAAAACCTTATGAAATTTAATATTAATATTAAAAGAATATTATTATATTATTATCGAATCAAATTAGGAAATGATATTAATATAAAAAAATTAATATTAAATATATTTTAATGTTAATATTAAGTTTATTAATTATGCATTAATATAATATTATTCATTTTAATATAATATAAAAGTTGTTATATTATAATATATCATAACACAACCACATTAATAAATATGGTTGATATAAGTCATAGGCGTCAACAAAAGAGTCAACTTAAAGCTAACTTTAAAGAAATAAAACCTAAAATGTTTCAATTGGAATCCATGAAACACTCTACGTATCTTTGACAGAGATCGCTGGAAAATTAATATTTTGGACAATTTTAAATAATATTTCCTTGGAAAATTATTATTTTTCCTCTAAGTGAATATACAACGCACAATTGAAATATTTAATTTTAAATATGTTTTATATAATAAAAAAAACAAAATTGTTTTATGATATGAAAATAAAATAAAAATATATATTTAAACATAATATTTTAAAAATTGTCAAAGTATTTTAAATTTTTTGAATTATAGTGTGGGAGAGAGTGGGAGATAAGGGTAAGAGAGAGAGATATTGGGACAAAAGTATGGAGAGAGGGAGAGGAAGAGAGAGTCTCTGAGAAAGAGAGGAAGCTCAAGAGATGGAGTTGGAGGAAAAGATAGGGAAGGAAGAAGTTCAACACATATAAAGAGAGAAATGTGGGGAGAGAGAGAGAGAGAGAGAGTATATTTGGGGGTGATATAGAAAGAAAAAGAATGAATCTAGATGGAGAGAAGCAGGGGAGAGAACGAGAGAGGGAGGGAGATAGTCAACAGAGTTTCCGAACAAAGTTTGAGAGAGAGAGAGTGAGAGAGTGAGTGATGTGGGGCAGAAACAGAGGGAGGTCGGAGAGATAGGAAGAGAGAGACGACTTGAGAGGGAGGGAGAGAGAGATATCGAATTGGGGGGGCAGAGAGGGAGGTGAGAAGAAAAACATATAGAGAGAGAATGATGGAGAGAGAGAGGGAGTGGGAAGGGAGACATAGTGACAAGGGTGTTAGTGTCAAATTTCTTGGAAGGTGTACCAAAAATAGTTGACTTAAGCCACTAGGTTACCAAGCACCCTAACAACAAGTTGATGGCTACTAGTGATTCATATATGCAATAAAAATGGAAAACCTATAACAAAAAGTATAGACAATCAAGAATAGAAAGCAATAGTGAAAATATCAAATTCAATAACCAAAATGGAAAGATTTTAATTAAATAAATTTTTCATTAAAAACACTTGGTGAATGAGATCTACAGATGGGTCTGTAAGTCCCCCTCTGTGCAATGGGTCCTTTGATGTCCTTGATGATTCAAAAAATGATCTTCTCTCTCAATGTGTCAAAAACCCATAGAAAATGTGGAGAACTTGAATACACACTCAATATAAATAAATAAAATGGTAAGAGTGACAATGATTATGATCATGGTGAAGAGTGAATGGAAAACCCTCCTATTTATAACAAAGTATTGAGTTAATCTTGAAAATGGAGAATAATAAAATAATATTAACCAAATCAAGATCTAACAACTTAGAATACTTTATTATATTTATTGGAGATGGAAAAGATATTTAAAATGGTTAAATATATTTATTTAAAAATAATTACCAAATAAAATGATATAGTAATTATTTTTCAAGAATTAAGAATTATGTGAAATTTAAATAAATATTAAATAGTGATTTAACAATTATTCCAATTACATAAATAAGGAAAATTAAATAAATAGTGATTTATTTAATTATTTCTAAGTGATTTTGTTATCGGGAAAACTCGTGTCCATTTAGAACTGCTAGTCCCACTAAGATGGGTAGCTATCTTAGAAACAAACAACCTAAAGTCACTTGTGTTTTCCTTTATGAGAAATAGATGAGAGAGAAGCAGAGAGTACGAACCTCGGTCTTTTGCTTGACTCCTTGCTTGTTTCCTCTCCACTTTGACAGATCTTTGCTACTCCTTCCTCACTTGTACCACTTCAAAGAACACCTGTAGAGTCAAAGTAGCATAATACCATCAAAGCATAGAGACCTATAACCATAAACAATATAGGATTAGATATATATTAACCATACAAATGCATATATCAATACAAGATTCAGAGATATACAAGAATATGGAGGAAAACACAAATAACTTTATTGATAAAAGTAGTAGAAGAGAGGATTACAACCCATTTGTCTGACCTAGCACCATCCTCCCAGCATGAAAGCCCTCTTCACCTCATGAAAAGCCTAGATCACCCAACAATACAATGTTCCACAGAGAAACCAAAAACACTTCCTTACAAAATACAAAATGCCAGCCTTTGGATCTCTAGGATGAGGGATCTATATATAGATATTTGCAGGTGGGTGAGTCAGCCTCTGGGATTTTTATTAGTGTCATCTCCCTAATAGTTCTTGGTTCCACTTGGAGATTTCATGATCTCTTATTCATCCTTGGGCGAATTCAGGGAGGCAAGTGTCAAATGGGCAATTTTTAAAAGATTCTCTGGGTTTCCACCTAGCCAACTACCTTTTCCATTTGTCTGCTCTAGCTCAACGCACCCTACAGAAGGGATTTTCAGTATGCATCGCACGTTTTTCATGTGGCGGGTGAGATGCATCACACCCTTAGCACTGAGCAATCTGTATGGTCCAGTTTTGACCAGTTCTGAGTATTTTTTCATGGAGAACTTCTGGGAGATGATGTAATCAGCTGACCTTGTTCCTTTAGGGTATGAAACAACACTTTTAGGGGCTTATAAGCCCTCGGTTTATGGACATATGAGATTAGGGCTATAGTGCCCAAATATGTCTATAACAGTTGTCACCTAAAGCATGAGGTTATAAACCTTCTGATGTCAGGCGAAATGCTTTATCATGAGGATCTAAGGTTTTTCGAAATGGAAGTTGACCTGTAATAAGATACAATGCAATACATTATCTTCATAATATTTTCATGATCTAGCTAAGGCGGGCATTCCCATGCTCAACTTTATAAATTCATTTTCATGTACATAGGACAGACAACTGTCTGTATGGCAGACTGATGATTCTGGTAGAGCCATCATCCTTTAGCTTGGATGATTATCTGTGCAGCTATGATGTACATTTGACATCTTTATTTTTCTGAATATATTGCAGCCCGAATGGATGAAACTAGATTCGGGGTCTTCAAACTTGTTCAATCTTCACTCGAAGTACAAGTCAATCCATGTGAAAAGATGTTCTGGTGTCAAACATGGAAAGACATCGCTTGATTACCAGCCAATGATGTAATTTGATAATAGGTGCGAGAGGAATCACACTGATAATGATAATGACCCTCAAGGTGCTGCAGTAAAATTCACGTGGTGTGAATACATGAGTCAATGTTGAACACCACGCAAAATCTTTCGGTCGAAGGCGATTGATGTAAACTTGTCCTCGGAAGTGAGAAGCTTGCCATTGAGGCATGCAAGCTTCAAAGTACTAAAAGGGTTGTTCCTATGTCGACTTCTTGGATAATGAGTTGAAGTCGACAAGAAGTGACCCGTCATAGGAGGGCCTTAATGAATCCCACATCTACGACACGAAACGGAGCAAAAGCTTTTGTGGAGGTGAAAACGATCTGATGATACGAGATTAAAGGTGGCAGTGATGAAAGAATGAAGCGTGAAGGTATTGTAGCAGATGAGACATAAGCTGGGTTTGTGAATTCTTTGAGTGACTTCTCTTGAACATATCAGCAACACTGAAATGGATCAGTAGTGTTAATCCCAAAAACGGATGGTACGGAGGACCAATGGTGATATGACCGATGAACGGAATAACCCAAGCCGACTCAATGATGGTAATGGAGTGAAAGTGTCATGTTCAAGAGCAACCTACTACCAATAAAGTTTCTTCAAGTTTTCTTCCCAATTTTTCCCCAGTCATTGCTGACCAGTACCTCTTTATTTTTTTCAATCTTGAGGATGATAACATATGCTTGTTCTATAATTTTCCCTTTGGGAAAATGCATTTCTATGTTTTAACGAGCCTAGCGATAGTGAAACTCGCTCTTTTCTGCAAGGACAAGTTTTTCGTTATTGTTTTAACGAGTTTAGAGACAAAGATAACTCGGTCCTTTTCAATTTTAGAGAGTCTGAAAAGAGATGGAAAGGAAACTCAAGTAATCCTTTTTTGTAATATAACCCCTGAAGTCCAAAAAAGTATAAAATAATATGAAAGGGATGACTTTTCAATAGTTTTAACGGGCCGAATAAGACAAGTGCTCGATCTTTTTGTGTAATGATCCCTCAGATCCAAAAGGATTAAAATCTAGAGGAGGGATGGCACTTCCAATCACTTTAACTAGCTAGAGAGTTCAATTTCTTGGCAATCTTTTCATATTTTACGAGTCAAATGAAAAGAGCTTAAAGTAGACTCATTTTTCAAGGAACGACTGATATTTTTGGATAGCATCTGGTTCCAATTAAGGTTTGGAACTTTTCAATCACGACAGTGTAAGGAACATGGCTAATAGGATCCCTCGTCGCAGTTGTTCCTCAATAGGGGTAAACAATCAAATGGAGGCGTATGATTGGCTAAAAAAGAGTGGAGGTGATGGTAAGAACACGACCAAGGTTCAAAAGCTGATAATTATGCGATCACAATGGTTATTTACAAAAGGTGGGTTAAATTTTTAATGAGCTTAAACCCTTGTGGTACATATGCTCACTGCTAGCTTTATTTTTAAACGAGCTTGAACATTGCGTAAAACTGCTCATGCCAGTCATATAATAAGAATGTCTCATCAGTAGGTTCATTTTTTAGGGAGCTTGCCCCATTCGCAACTTTGCTCTGGAGCCTTTTGTTATGCAAGCTAGGAATGACCAACCTACAAGTCTAAAGGGTTAAGAGCCTACAAAATAAGAAAATAAATGGTCGCTTTTCACTTTCATGCAAAAAGGTTTGCATGCCCCCAGGTATAAAGTAAAGTTTCCAAGTCACCATATGGAAGTTTCTTGCACTAGCAAGATTGTTCCATCTACATCACAGATAAAACACTTCCTTGGCAATGTCCATCGAAATGGACAAATTTGTCTATTGTTAGTGCTAATCACATAACCTTGATGAGGGAATCTTATTCCAGTCTAATCCCATTTTCCAAAATAGATAGATGTGTCAGACTAGTCATATATCCTCTGTAGAAACCTACCCTATACCTAAAGTTTTCTTGTCGAAGTAGACCAGGGTGCATGCCCCCTGGGTTTCAGTCACAATCATCGAATCAATTTCACTCATCAGGTGGACGGACTGGAGATTGACGAGACATTCCTTGTTTATAAAGACTAGTTGGGGATGGCACTTGACTAGTAGCTATGTGTGAACCAGGGAATGAAAGTTGGTCTATGAGCTGCACCACTCTGCTTTCATGTGGAAAATACATCACTTGAAAGAGCAAGGAAGCAATAGCTCCCATGCTATAAATGTAGTCACGCCCAAGAAGTAGATTGTAATCTAAAGGTCCTTGGACTACCATCACATTTAGATGAGTGGTTTTCCTTTTCAAAGTTCTAGGAAAATTTGGAAGGATCCCTAACGGTCTATTGGTTCCTTTGTTGAAGCATGTTAGATTCTGAATCTCAACCAGAAGCGATGGTGAACCAAGTGCTTTCCAAGCAGTTGAGGAAAGGATACTCACAAAAGCTCCTTCATCTATAATAGTACCAACCATGATCATTCTGTAAGCCTGTACTATGATTTGAAATGGTACGTTAGATGGTAGGCGAGGTCTGTCTAGTAGATTCCAATCGAAGGAAATGACTAGGTTGCTTGGAGGTGGGATCAAATAAACAACTCGATAAATCTCTGATGAACTTCCTTCCTACGGTAAAGGAATGGGTAGATTGCCAGAATGTTCATCGGAGTCTGTGTTTATGAAGAGAATTTGAATGGTGTCGTTCTCATTCTCTTTGGTGACAGTATCATCTAAGGGTGGACCTTCTAAAGAAAAGATTGGGTTGACTGCCGTCTTGACCTGCTGACTTTGGTCCGGTGTGGACTAAAAGGTTTTTTCTTCAATGATAGGTTCTTTGACCGACAACAAAGGTGTGTCACTCAGATTTTCAACTAGCGATGGACTCGGCAAGACTTTCTTGTATCTAGGAGGAAGTCGTTGTGGTGAAGCAGGACGGCTATCCAAGACTCTTTTAGCTTCATCCAGGAAGGGACAATGGCAAAGGGCATGATCACCTTCACACGGTTTACAAGAAAATTTAGATCTTCCTTTTTGTCCATTTACTTCATTTTCACTAGTTGATGGTGTACTTTCAACATGATCATCAATGGTTGAGGAAACACGATTATGAAAGTGGGGAGACTAGTCCCTTAAGATCCTTGGGATGCAAGGACAATCTCGATGATAGTGGTCTCCTTTGCAAATGACACGTGGAGATTTAGGTTTGGATGGTGTAGTGTGTGGATTTTCGCCAGACGATGCATGGTTGCGCCCTTTCGCCATTGGCTTCTTCATCTTCTTCTCCTTCCATTTCTTCTTCTTCTCAATTACTTGGTTTCTAGTTTCCCCAGCTTCACCAAGCAGAGAGGAAGGAGAGGGAGTAACAAACGAAGTAGAAGGTTGGGGGGTAATGCTAATATCATCTGGTTGCTAATTTGATTGCTCAGGAATCACGGTGTTTTGAACAACAGAGGTTGAGAAAAGCCATACTAGTAGACCAATTGTAAGCCCTAGAAGGGACAATGTAGCCATATGAGGTGCACCAACATCTCCCCAAGAGGAGAAGGGACTAGGATTCCCCCAAAGGGGAAATCCTTGATTGTTGGACTCCATTTTCTTAACCTAAGACCAATGAGGGAACAATGATTTTATTCCGATTAAAATAACTTTTATGACACTTTGACACAACTTACTTTTTCAATTTTTAAGAGTCAAGAAAAAGCTAAAGATGACTCTAGTCGCCTTCAATTTTTAATGAGCCTAAAGTTACAAGTGCTCAGATGGACCTTTTCTTTTGAGTATATACAAAAGCTGTAGAATTATTCTTGATCTCTTGAGGCCACATCTATTGTAATGTTATGCATCTCTTCAAGTTTTGCTAGGATCCTTTCTCTTAGTTGAAACTCCATTTTCAGATTAAAGGAATCCAGGTAGTGCAAGAGAGTGGATCCATGAGGAGGCCTTATATTAGCAGGCATCAGAAAATAGACTTGGTTAAACCTGGCAGAAAACTATTGTACTGTCTCCCCTGGCTATCTTTTCAGCTAGTTATACTCTTCTAGAATCAAGAAAGGGTTCTGTATGACCACCCACTTGTGAGGGGAAACTTTGACGAACTGTTGGAAATCAGAGATGGTCGCATCAGGCAAGGTTTTGAACCAACTCTTGACTTTGCCTTGCAAAGAAAGAGAAAAAATCCTAATACTAACATCCTCTTCATCAACTTCAAAAAGGTCAAGAAAAGACTCAAAATTCAGTAGATGTCTCTCAGCAGTGATGTTGTCACATTCACCATCAAATCTTGGTAGATATAGGTAATGATTTTTAGGGAAAGCATGGGATATCAGAGGTAAAATCAGAGGCTTGTATCCATCCGGAATTTTACAAGGCATAGGAGTATATACAAAAGCTGTAGAATTATTCTTGATCTCTTGAGGCTCATCAGTTTGAATGCAGTCATCATAATATTCAGAAGAAGGGTCTTAATCAAGATCAAAGGCATGTGAATATTTTGTATTCACAATCTTCAAAGGGAAATAATCAAATGCAGGTCTAGGATATTTTATTAAATACAGTATACTTTGTAAAACATTCTTGACATTCTCAGGAAAAGAGAAGAAATAATTTATAACAAAGAACATAATGTCTTGTATGAAATTCCAACTTGAATACCTGATCTTTCCATATTTTCCTTTCATGTTTTTGCTAGTCGCGTTCATCCTCTAGTGGAGTCCTTGGATGTAATCGCAAAGCTGATTTGGAGTCACTAGTTGAATGATTCCAGCCTTCTATTGTCTGATCGTTGTCCACCATCAACAATCATATCGAAACTTGATACATTTTGCTAAGGAACATAAAATTACAATTCCCCAGTATGGTCGCCATTATGTTATCACCTGGTTTAAACCTCAACGTTATGAAACCAGCTCAAGAAAAGATATAAAAGATAGATCAACGCCTTAGAATTAAGGCTCTTCGATGGGGCAACGTCATTTACATTACATCAATGAACAATTCTTCGATGATACAAATGACAAAACCTCCTTTCTATATATAGGAGTCTAAGGAGTCACAATATAACCCAACCGACCTAACAATAATAATATAAAGCCATAAAAATAACAATAGAGGGATTCTATGGGCCATAGTAATAACAATATGGGGGCAATAGGGACACAAAAATATTAATAAGGGGTACAACTACCATAGTAATGGGGTAATCACTAGTATTATAGGGACCCAACATGCCCCTATCCTTCAAAACAAGTGTTGTACTCAACGCTTAAGTAGTTCTGGATACTTCTGTATAAAATTCTCATCCTCCCATGTGGAATCTTATGCAGATAAGTTATTACACTTGATAAGATACTCCGAAATTGATCGATTTCGTAGTTGTCTAGATCTTATTTCTGTGACTGCTTCCGGTTCCAATATAAATTTTCCTTCCTCGTCAAGTTCTGACAATATTGTTTGAACTAGGAGCTTGTCACCTATCACCTTCTTTAAACATGAAACATGGAAAACTGGGTGCAATCGAGAAGCTGCAGGAAGCTCCAATTTGTATGCCATAGTAC
>APFE031749106.1:51187-78298 GCA_000404065.3 Pinus taeda
AATTTTGCTTTCCATTTTTCTTGCTAACCTGAATGCCTTCTCTAATGAATCAGGTTCCCAAAGGTGAACATCATGTTGGATATTATCCTTTAAGGACCCTATGAACACATCAATCCTATTCTCCTCTAGAATATCGTTTACCCTTATGTTTAATTTTTGGAACTCCTCAATGTGCTCCATTATTGAACCCTTTTGTTTGAGACTTATCAATTGGCTAAAAAAAGTGTTGCTTTTTGTATCCTCATAATGTGCTGTCAATTCTTCCGTAAAAAATTGCCCAAGTGATAATTTGTTTACGAGAGCAAAGCCATTGATACCATACAAACTGATTTGGTTCCAAATATAAAGTTGCAATACGTACCTTTTGTGTGTTTTGCACATTATTGAGATCGAAAAATTGCTCCATCCGTAATATCCATGTTGCGGGATCCTTGCCATCAATCTTTATCATATCGATTTTTGGAATATGGTGGGTCTTCATTCCCACATTGGAGTCTACGATATCATGACTAACATTTCCTTTGTTCACATCATGAGTTTCCTTTACTACCTTTTCACCATTAGTAAGTATTTCTTGTAGAAAATTTGTCAAATCTGTCTTCAAATCTGCAATGCCTGTCTTCAAATTTGTGTTCAAATCTATCTTCAAATTATCCATCTTAGCTTCCATGCCATTCATCTTAGCTTCCATGCCATTTATCTTAGCTTCTGTTAACTTTTGTGAGCGTGACATTTGTTGCACTTGTTCTTGTAATTTTGATATATCATGTAGCATTTCTTCCTCTTCGTCATGAGTCATGCTAGAGCTTTCAGGTTCCTTACTAGGTGTTTGCATTTTCTTTCCTCAGGGAATCATTTAACGATAATAATGCTCTACTAGCCCTTTGAATTCCTTCAAAATAAATTTTCAAACCAATCTTAAGCAAAAATTTAAAAGAATCTACACACCTTTTTTTCACTTGGTAGGAGCTCGATATTGCCTCTGATGTATCTCTGTACTTTCATAACATCCAATTTTGAAATTACGACCTGTGGTATCCCTCTATGTCCTCTTTCCAATGCCACCAGTCTGATACAAATTTGATTCTCGAAGGAAGCGTTATGCCAAATCTCCCACAGTGACCTGATTATAGACTAGTTCAGTAGAGCGAACTTGTACGATGTGCCACGAGTCATTGTTTCGACCTTTAGCTCTTGAAAATTATATATAAGAAACTACAGTCTGTCCTCTTTCTATTCCTTCTTACGAAATTTCAATCCAATTCTCAGAGAAAAAGTTATTACGATTTTCCCCAAGTCACTTTTTTGGAATGTAATTCAGGAGTCTGCAAAAAAGACCAACTTCCTCAGATCATATC
Source organism: Pinus taeda (assembly GCA_000404065.3). Classification (NCBI taxonomy): domain Eukaryota; kingdom Viridiplantae; phylum Streptophyta; class Pinopsida; order Pinales; family Pinaceae; genus Pinus; species Pinus taeda. The sequence goes on from APFE031749106.1 coordinate 52,546, forward strand.
TCCATAAATATAGTGCAAAAAGCTCTGAAATTTGGACCCGATATTTAGCACGATGTCTTCTCAAATGGTTTTTTTTTTTTGACTTCTGAAACGTCGCAGAAAAAAAGTTATAGCGAGAATTCCACGATGACCTGTTTGGAGCAGTGGAACCCTAGAATCCAAAGCTCTGATACCAAATGTTGTGAAACCAGCTCAAGAAAATATAGAAAAGATAGATCAACGCCTTAGAATTCATCCTCTTCGAGGGGGCAACCTGCTTTACATTACATAAACGAACTATTCTTGGATGATACAAATGACGAAACCTCCTTTCTATATATAGGAGTCTAAGGAGTCACAATATAACCCAGCGGACCTAACAATAATAATATTAAAGCCACAAAAATAACAATAGAGGGATTCTATGGGGCACAGTAATAACAATATGGGGGCAATAGGGGCACAACAATATTAATAAGGGGTACAACTACCATAGTAATGGGGTAATCACTAGTATTATAGGGACCCAACACTCAGGCTGAAGGAAGGCAATGCTAGGGTAACCACGCTTAGCCAAGAAGCTAGCCCTACTAGACCAGGAGAGGGCTCTCTCCGTAAGGATCTTAGCCAAGATGAATCGATCAGGTAAAGGATATTAGGCTAGGTATAGTAGCACAATTTTTTGATTTTATTTTGAAGTCGATTTCCAGGATCAGGAGGAGCTTGACAGTTTAGGTCTAGGGAATTAGGCCAGAATTGCAGGGTGTTCAATGGGGCAAGGTAGGCGTAGGCTTTAGCACTCAAGGGCTTGATGGACTGAGATGTTTTAGACTAGTGAGAAGCTAAGAAGAGCATGTGAAAACCATGGATCCTTCCTAGACTGCAGAAAACATGAAATGGTAAATGGTTTCCCAAGGCAAAGCATTGATGTAATGAATTCTACCTATCAACCTGAAAACATTCAACTAGCAGAAATGAAATGATTAATGAAAGACATATAAAAAATTAACATATGATCACATAAGAAGAAACTGTATTGAAACTCCATACCACATGGATCCCATAAAAATAGCTACAATTCTTATTAATCTCCTACCAATCTGCTTACAAAAGGTGTACAATCAAGGTATGAGCATCCAGCTGAGTCCAACCCTTTACAATGAGAAAGAAGAAAAACATATAGACATGAATCCAACCTCCTTCCATCCTCAGGGGTCGAATCTCTAAGATGAGGAGCTAATCTAACCAACACTGAATGAGAAAACAGGAAGATAGGCATCTTAACAACTTGCCTGTAAAGGTAAAAAATTGATTCATTTGAGCTCAAAATGACTTCTAAGGTAATGAATCTACCCTCTATTACTATTTATCTATCATATTTACATGCGAAGTCATCGTTTATAATGGTGAAACAACCTCCATGAGAGACAATCCATGATCACAGTCAAAAAAATGGAAAACTAGCAATCCTGTGCAAAAACTGCCCTACGCACAGCGCCACTGGCCCAACGTGCAACGCCACTTTTAGGTCCATTTTGGATGCCTTCCCAAGATCCAAATTAAGCTCATGATAGCTAATTGGAAATGTCTTCAATGATACTTTCCAAAACACATGGAATTTCTTCATTTGAAGCTCATTTGACCCCTGAAAAGGTCATTTTTAGGGTGTTTTTTGACCTTTTGGTGGACTAGTTCTACCCCAAAAACTTTGAAAAATCTCTAGGGTGCATGTCCTCATCGCTCTGAATCTGAAAATGCAAACCATTTCTCCATTGGGTGCCCCTAGGTAAATCTGGTGCTGTGCATTTAAGAAGTTTTCCTCTGTGTAAAATTTCAAAATTTAGAAATGACAAAAATTCCCCCAAAACTTGCTAGAAAATGGTGAGAAGCACCGTCATTAAGTGTCCTAATGAGCCAAGGAAGCTTTAGAAAGCAACCGAAGCCTATCCTCCTCCTCTTTTCCCTTTAGAGCCCACCTTAGCCTAGCTTTCACTACCAATGTTTTCCTGCTCCTCATAATCTTTGTCCTCTCTGTCCATGTTTGTAGGGTTGAGGTTGTATGAAGGAAATAAGTGAGAGTGTTTTAGGAGTGAGGGGATGAGAAATTATTTATGGGTAAAAAATGAATGAGCGAGTAGGAAATGAGAGGGAGGGCTTGTTTTGTTTGAGAAATTGCCCTTAGGGAAGAGGGATAAAGGGCTAGAAATGATATGGAATAAGGGTAAAGTGATAAACGGATAAGGGGATAGAGTTTAGAGCTGTAGGGATAAGTGATAGGATGAAGAATGAGGGTTTAGGGTTTTAGGCATCATTAGGGATATTTTTAGGGTTTCATATTGATCATAAAAAAAGATGGTTATGATGTTCATATACAAACCAAAACAGCAGCAAAGGAGGTCAACTTACTTGTATGCAAGTGACAGAGGGAAAATTTGAGGTTTGTATGAAGATTTGAGGCTTTTTTAGCCCTCCTTCTCAATGCAAAGCGCTGGTGCATAGACGTGTAACATCACTTTAGGAGCGCAACACAAGTGTAAAATTACACTGCAGAAATTTTCCAAATGCGCAGCACTAGCCTCAATGCGTAGCGCCACCTTCTGAATGGGAAACACCACTTTAAGAGGACTTTTGACTGCCTTCTCAATTTCCAAATTAGGCATGGGATAGATCGTTGGAAAGCGCATCCTACCTACTTTGCTGAACATCTTGAATTGTTCAATTTGGAGCTCATTTGCACTATCAAAAGCTCAATCTCCCAAGACTAGTCAAAATGTGCAGAATGAGGCTACCAAAATGCAAAGTGTTGTTTTAGTAACCCTTTGGAGGTCTTCCTCAACTCTAAATTGAGCTCATGATATCTCATTGGAAAGGGATCCATGTCTAGTTATCATTTGACTCATCAAAAAAGTCATTTGGTCACTCTAGCTAAGATAAAGCTTGATTTTCCCAAGGTCACTCTAGAAGTGCAACAACTCTCTTGTAGCAACTGTATTTTTGACATTTCTCTAAAACCATGACACCTGTGTAAAACATGAAGGAGGTTTTTCTTACTTCGCCTTTTGTGGACAAATATCTCTCTCACTTTTTCCAAATTCTTCCCTGTTTAGTCTAAAACATAGTTTGAAGAAAAATCGGCCCTATGTGTGGCAAATGATTTGTTCCTCGGAATGTCTTATTAAAAAATGATGGAGACATGATGTCTATGAGTTTGAATGGCTGCATACTCGCTGAGATGACCTCCGTTATGCCTCATATACTCATATGTCTCTGATTTCATAGCCAACCCTAGCTCAATGGGTGAGGAAATTAGGGTTTAGTGCTTGTGGAAAATGATGATTTGCACACCCTTGGGAAAAAACAACTCCCTTTGGCATGCACTTAACTCTTTGACACTTTACCCTTTCACTTGATTATTTCCTTTGAAAAATTGATCTTTTGATGGTCTAGCATCTTTGGAACATTGAGTTAACAACTTGGGATGGTGAAATTATTACATTTGAAAGACATAAAATTACATAATGAAATAAGAATTTCTCTATACAAATCGTCTTCACATGGTGAAGGGATGTTATTTGATCACCCTTTACTTGTTGGTCTTATGTGATTCAATGGAACCTTAGTAACCCTAATGACCTAATGAAACATTTAAAAACCCTAAATACCTAATGAGACTTTCAAGGACTGAATTTCAAGATGACATAATGATCTCATGACTGATACAAATGGCATGATAAAAATAAGTTTATGGATGATGTACAGTCAACAAGATATGAAACTATGCCAGTAAGTAATCACATTTAGGGAAGAGTGATGGTTTAGACTAGGACTACCATGAGTGACTAATTTTTTTGCATGACCTAGTGGAATGATAAAAATATTCTGAAACAGACCCTTAAAATGATATGAAAAGAGGATTTTTGATCACTGATGGCATGATGCAAAATTGAGACTAGTGGGTGTCATAGAAGGGACATGTGAGGGAAGGTATAACTACCATTTTACTTGGAATAAATGTGAATAAATGTGGGCACTTGGCCAACCTTCCTCGAGGTCCTAATTATATGTAAGGTTGGAGGTTTGGCACTTGAAATATGGCTAACTTTAGAGTGTAGACATGGCATTCATACCAAGGTTTGGTGACACATGACGAGTTCATGATGTGACTCTTTAAATCATTATGGGCCTCACGTACAATGTAAGTTAGTCATTATGAGTAGTGGAGAATCTATAGTGGGGTTGCCAATTAGGTTTGACATGCTTCAAGTATGTTTTCCTCAAGTGTGCTTTGTTGTTGTACCCCATTATTACTGATTATGGTTGCAAGAAGTTTGTTTTGGGTTGTGTTTCAAGTTGGTAACAAGCAGGGTTATAGATTGGATACCCAACATGACCTTTCTCTTCTTTAAAAATATGTATAATTGGAACTCGACTCCCACTTCTAGATTGGGTTCCCCTCTGATCTTCTGTAGTTTCTGTTAGCTAATTATTTCAACCTCATTCACCTCGCTGGACCCATTTGCCCTCCTATTCTCAGTTCATTGTTCTCCCCTCACAATGTCTTTCAAGCATTGGGGTTGCTTTGGTTAAGTTCTTATAGCTTTCTCTTTGTTTCCACGACTCTCACCTCACTCACCCCATTTTCCTCCCTTCTACATCGTATTCCCAACTCTTTTCTCCTCATCCCTCTAGCTCACTCCATGGCCTTTATATCTCGTGTATTCCCCGTCTCTATATTCCTCAACTTCCACTCTGCCATTAGGTTGTATTGTAGATTGCCTCGACAACATGCCAAGTCGTGCCGCCATCAAATGAACTCTAGTATCAACAATAACGAGATGAGTCTGATCAAAGGTATAGAGATTAGACCCCAACTCAAATTGTGGATGATTTAGCTCATGCAAACCATGACATCTCTTAGTAGAGGGAATGTTTTTCATATTGATATTTTCGGTGAATTTTCTGAGTGGATACTAGATGTTAATCTCACTAATCAAAGGCTTAATTATTACAAGCACATCATTGGTATTTATTTACACATGAAAATGTTATTTTGAGAGATTTCTACTAGAAAAAAAAGAAGTTCATCAAGAGAACGTAATGATAGTGGACAAGTTCTAGATAAAAGGTCAAGCTTTGGATCAACCTCTATAAATAATTGAAGGCCATTTTTGCTTCCCTCATAATCCCTCCTACTCTTGAGGAAGCAATAAACCAAAACTAGGTTGATGATCTTTGCCCCTTTTTTTCATGGTTATTTTTTGCTAGTTTGTATAGTTTTCCAAAAATGTTTTATTATGAGTCTTAGGCTTGAAGACTCTTATCTATCTTTTTTATTTTTACATGATTCAAAGTCATATTTTTCCCTTAGTAAATTTATGAATAAATTGATGTATGCAATTTTTCAATTTTTAATGAAATACAACTTATTTTACTAACCAAAATAAATTCAATATTTAATAAAAATTGATTGGTTAAACCATATAATATTAATCTTAATTACAATTATATCTTCAATCATTTTAATGAAATTTAAACCTATAAATATTAAAATACAAATTATATATATATAATATATATATATATATATATTCTTCTTTGTTCATCATAAAAGAAGATAAAAAAATCAATTTTTACTAAATTAGTAAAATTATTAAATAATGAAAATTAAAACCAAATATAATTTATTAAATATATTCTCATTATTTATCTTTACAAATTAATCATATTTTCAAAATAAAAATACTCAGAAAAATCTAACAAAAATATTTAACAAACAAACGAAAATCAACTTATATACCATTATAGCATAGTAAAAGTAAAACCTATAGTAGTTATCCCGAAAATGTGAATACCTTTTGCATGGCAATACCTATTATTTGTTGAGGCATCTACATCAACGATAATTATGCATAGATCTATATTTCCATCAAACGCCAAAGTCTCATGCTCTCTAACTCGGTCTGGCTGCATTACCGCCCGGTTTAGAGACGACTTTGAACGAGAATTCTCGTTGCTGCTGATTCCTTTCAAATGGGATGAGTTTCAAACAGATTAGGTTACGTTCCATTTAAAAAGGTATGAGTGTGAAAGAAGGAATACAATTTTGAAAAATTTATTTTTTAAATAACTGAAACGCAGAAAAGAAGAGATTTGAATCTTAAAGAGTAAGAAAGTATTTTTATTTTTTATTATTAGTTTAGTTATATAAATTAAATAATTGATAATGTAAATTGAGATCCATTTATAATAAATATCAAAATATTTTATAATAGATTATAATTTTATTATTATTATTATTACTATTAATAAATGAATATATATGTTAAACATATATACATTTTCAAAAAAATGCATGAAGATTTTTATTATGAAGGTTTAGCTCTATTTTATCATGGAGATATTCTTAATTTGTAAATAGGCTTTATTACAATACATGACTGATCAATATTGATTTCCCAAAAAGTCATAACACATTTCATATGACACTTGTTCATATTAGATTTTTTTAAATTGATGAATTTAATTAAAAGGGGAAAAAAGGTATGTGAACATTTGCTACTTGTAGAGATTCTCTTTTCTTATTGGGCACACTATATGTCATTCTCTAGTATACTTTTGTTTTTCATGTGGTTTTGTTATTATCTCCTCGGCATCAAGTCACGTAGGATGACCGTAGAAGGTTTTTGAGTTCAAGCGAGTGAGGATGTATCTATGATTTGAATTAATAGAAAATTTTGATCCACACAAAATGGGGAAAAATACAACTTTGGAATTAAATATTATCCTTTAATTTATGTATACTACCAAGAATATTCTAGAATATTCTATGGATGTTAAATCCCTACCATCCACCTAATAATTATTTATAATTAAATTAAAATTGTGGAAGTCTTATTTCAAAAGAGATATGTTATAAATAATTAAAAAATATATATATTTCTTGCCATTTAAATTTTGGTTATACAAATTAAATATATAATTATTGTATTTTCTAATTTAATATATATTTATGATCATTAATTTTTTTTTTTAAGGATTATTTTTCCATAGGCATCAATTCATAATAAGCATCATAACAATTTATCATATATCTCAAGTTGCTAAAGTTAAAACCAACCTAGATCTATCTTAATTCGATCTACCAAGCATCAAGAAATATTAAATCGTTTTTTACTCTAAATCCATCTTAATCCGATCTACACTCTAAATCATCTTAATTTGATCTACCAAACATGGAGAAAGATTAAATGGCTAATGGCTTCTTACTCTAAAAGAGGCAATAATGGCTTTTCACCCTAAAAGAGGTTTACATGGCTAATCAATTTTCATTCTGAAAGAGTAGGCATCAATTCATAATAAGCATCATAACAATTTATCATATATCTCAAGTTGCTAAAGTTAAAACCAACCTGGATCTATCTTAATTCGATCTACCAAGCATCAAGAAATATTAAATCATTTTTTACTCTAAATCCATCTTAATCCGATCTACACTCTAAATCATCTTAATTTGATCTACCAAGCATGGAGAAAGATTAAATGGATAATGGCTTCTCACTCTAAAAGAGGCAATAATGGCTTTTCACCCTAAAAGAGGTTTACATGGCTAATCAATTTTCATTCTGAAAGAGGTTTACATGTCACATGTCAAGAGTTTTGATCCCTCCCCATGCTTGGTAGATTTAGAATTAAGATGGATCTAGGTTGATTTAATTTCCCCCTTTAAATAGGTTTTCACTCTAAAGGAGGTTTACATGTTAAGAGTTTTGATCCCTCTCCATGCTTGGTGCATAGTTTTGATCCCTCACCATGCTCGGTAGATTTCGAATTAAGATGGATCTAGGTTGATTTAATTTCCCCCCTTTAAATAGGTTTTCACTCTAAAAGAGGTTTACATGTCAAGAGTTTTGATCCCTCTCCATGCTTGGTAGATTTGGAATTAAGATGGATCTAGGTTGATTTAATTTCCCGCTTTAAATAGGCTATATTCCATACAAATACCATGGGTCATTTTTTTCTATTAAAGTTCTTTTACAGGGTTATTTTATTTTTATTTTATTTTAACCAAGTTAAAATCTTTGCTTTACATTGCATTATGTTACATTACAACTTATTTACCATACTATGAGCACTATGAATTTTGATTCGGACTAAATGGACAAATTGTGGAGAATTATGCTGTTGTCCTATTGATATTTCTTGTAAAAATACTTGGTGTTGTATGATATTTTAATTTCCCATTAAATTAAATGTTTTTCCTTACAAATTTTCACACATGTTAAGAGGTATTTGTCGTCACTTTGCACAACTTAGTCTAAAATTTGTAATTTTAAAAAATATATATTTATGAGCATGATATACATGAAGAGAGATAAGTTTTCATATTAAAATTTTGTTTTTTATACAATTTTATTTTTCTGAATTGGTGAGATAATATTTCAATTGCATTTTGCAGTTCACATAAGGTTTTTTTTCAACTATTTAAATAAATGGAAAAATAAAAAATACCCTTTCCAAGAGCACTCGTAAATGAAGATAGTGGTATTTTTGAAAAAAAATAAATTATTCAAGCTCTTTAAGACAGTTCGAAAAAATTTCAAGCTTTATGTTTAAAAGAAATTAGGTGAAAAATGTCATATGAATTCGAAAATGTCAAACTCATATGCCATTGGACACAGAATTTTTTCATGGATCCAGTATGATGAACTCCGCCACCTAAGGAAAAATTTAGCACTAAGTCCACTAGGGTACAAAATGGATTGCATAAATTTTTGCAGGTGCTGAAATTACTCATTTCAGGACTTAAGAGGCTCGATCAAGTGCTTAAAGCACTTGATCAAGTGCCTAAATTTCAAGTTCAATTAACTCAATTGAGGGTTTCGTAAACCCTCAATTGAGCCATGTACATGGTTATCATGGGTTGGCCTCTATAAAAGAAAAATGAATGATCTAAAATTAAACTTTTACCTCATTTTAAATTTCCAAACCTTTTTAAAAATTTTGTTATAATGTGATGCAAAAACCTTATTAATTTAATATTAATATTAAAAGAATATTATTATTATTATTATTATCGAATCAAATTATGAAATAATATTAATATAAAAAATTAATATAATAATATTTTAATGTTAATATTAAATTAATTAATTGTGCATTAATATATATATAATTTATTATATCATAATATATAATAACACAACCACATTAATAAATATGGTTGATATATGCCATAGGTGTGAACAAAAGAGTCAACCTAAAGCTAACTTTAAAGAAATAAAACCTAAAATGTTTCAATTGGAATCCATGAAACACTCGATGTATCTTTGACAGAGGTAGCTAGAAAATTAATATTTTGGAAAATTTTAAATAATATTTCCTTGGAAAATTATTATTATTCCTCTAAGTGAACTTACAACACATAATTGAAATATTTAATTTTAAATATATATTATATTAAAAAAAAAAAATTGTTTTATGATATGAAAATAAAATAAAAATATATATTTAAACATAATATTTTAAATTTTTTCAAAGTATTTTAAATTTTTTGAATTATAGAGTGGGAGAGAGTGGGGGATAAGGGTAAGAGAGAGATATGGGGACAAAAATATGGAGAGAGGGAGAGGAAGAGAGAGTCTTTGAGAAAGAGAGGAAGCTCAGGAGATGGAATTGGAGGAAAAGACAGGGAAGGAAGAAGGTCAAGACATATAAAGAGAGAAATGTGGAGAGAGAGAGAGAGAGAGAGTATATTTGGGGGTGATATAGAAAGAAAAAGAATGAATCTAGATGGAGAGAAGCAGGGGAGAGAACGAGAGAGGGAGGGAGATAGTCAACAGAGTTTCCAAATGAAGCTTGAGAGAGAGAGAGTGAGAGAGTGAGTGATGTGGGGCAGAATTAGAGGGAGGTTGAAGAGATAGGAAGAGATAGAGGACTTGAGAGGGAGGGAGAGAGAGATATGGAATTGGGGGGGCAGAGAGGGAGGTGAGAATAAAAACATATAGAGAGAGAATGATGGAGAGAGAGAGGGAGTGGGAAGGGAGATAGAGTGACAAAGGTGTTAGTGTCAAATTTCTTGGAAGGTGTACCAAAATAGTTGACTTAAGCCACTAGGTTACCAGGCACCCTAACAACAAGTTGATGGCTACTAGTGATTCATATATGCAATAAAAATGGAAAACCTATAACAAAAAGTATAGACAATCAAGAATAGAAAGCAATAGTGAAAATATCAAATTCAATAACCAAAATGGTAAGGTTTTAATTAAATAAATTTTTCATTAAAAACACTTGGTGAATGAGATCTACAGATGGGTCTGTAAGTCCCCCTCTGTGCAATGGGTCCTTTGATGTCCTTGATGATTCAAAAAATGATCTTCTCTCTCAATGTGTCAAAAACCCAGAGAAAATGTGGAGAACTTGAATACGTGCTCAAAATAAATAAATAAAATGGTAAGAGTGACGATGATTATGATCATGGTGAAGAGTGAATGGAAAACCCTCCTATTTATAACAAAGTATTGAGTTAATCTTGAAAATGGGGAATAATAAAATAATATTAACCAAATCAAGATCTAACAACTTAGAATACTTTATTATATTTATTGGAGATGGTAAAGATATTTAAAATGGTTAAGTATATTTATTTAAAAATAATTACCAAATAAAATGATATAGTAATTATTTTGCAAGAATTAAGAATTATGTGAAATTGAAATAAATATTAAATAGCGATTTAACAATTATTCCAATTACATAAATAAGGAAAATTAAATAGATAGTGATTTATTTAATTATTCCTAAGTGATTTTGTTATCGGGAAAACTCGTGTCCATTTAGAACTGCTAGTCCCACTAAGATGGGTAGCTATCTTAGAAACAAACAACCAAAAGTCACTTGTGTTTTCCTTTATGAGAAATAGATGAGAGAGAAGCAGAGAGTACGAACGTCAGTCTTTTGCTTGACTCCTTGCTTGTTTCCTCTCCACTTTGACAGATCTTTGCTACTCCTTCCTCACTTGTCCCACTTCAAAGAACACCTGTAGAGTCAAAGTAGCATAATACCATCAAAGCATAGAGATCTATAACCATAAACAATATAGGATTAGATATATATTAACCATACAAATGCATATATCAATACAAGATTCAGATATATACAAGAATATGGAGGAAAACACATAGCTTTATTGATAGAAGTAGTAGAAGAGAGGATTACAACCCATTTGTCTGACCTAGCGCCATCCTCCCAGCATGAAAGCCCTCTTCACCTCATGAAAAGCTTAGATCACCCAACAATACAATGTTCCACAGAGAAACCAACAACACTTCCTTACAAAATACAAAATGCCAACCTTTGTATCTCTAGGATGAGGGATCTATATATAGATATTTGCAGGTGGGTGAGCCAGCCTCTGGGATTTTTATTAGTGTCATCTCTCTAATAGTTCTTGGTTCCACTTGGAGATTTCATGATCTCTTATTCATGCTTGGGCGAATTCAGGAAGGTAAGTGTCAAATGGGCAATTTTTAAAAGATTCTCTGGGTTTCCACCTAGCCAACTACCTCTGCCATTTGTCTGCTCTAGCTCATCACACCCTACAGAAGGGATTTTCAGTATGCATCGTATGTTTTTCATGTGGCAGGTGAGATGCATCACACCCTTAGCACTAAGCAATCTGTATGGTCCAGTTTTGACCAGTTCTAAGTATTTTTTCATGGAGAACTTCTAGGAGATGATGTAATCAGCTGACCTTGTTCCTTTAGGGTATGAAACAACACTAGGGGCTTATAAGACCTTGGTTTATGGACATATGAGATTAGGGCTATAGTGCCCAAATATGTCTACAATAGTTGTCACCTAAAGCATGAGGTTGTAAATCTTCTGATGTCAGGCGAAATGCTTTATCATGAGGATCTAAGGTTTTTCGAAATGGAAGTTTACCTGTAATAAGATACAATGCAATACATTATCTTCATAATATTTTCATGATCTAGCTGAGGCGGGCATTCCCATGCTCAGCTTTATAAATTCATTTTCATTTACATAGGACAGATAATTGTTTGTATGGCAGACTGATGATTCTGGTAGAGCCATCATCCTTTAGCTTGGATGATTATCTGTGCAGCTATGATGTACATTTGACGTCTTTATTTTTCTGAATATATTGCAGCCCCAATGGATGAAACTAGATTCGGGGTCTTCAAACTTGTTCAGTCTTCACTCGAAGTACAAGTCAATCCATGTGAAAAGATGTTCTGGTGTCGAACATGGAAAGACATCGCTTGATTACCAGCCAATGATGTAATTTGATAATAGGTGCGAGAGGAATCACACCGATAATGATAATGACCCTCAAGGTGCTGCAGTAAAATTCACGTGGTGTGAATACATGAGTCAATGTTGAACACCACGCAAAATCTTTCGGTCGAAGGCGATTGATGTAAACTTGTCCTCGGAAGTGAGAAGCTTGCCATTGAGGCATGCAAGCTTCAAAGTACTAAAAGGGTTGTTCTTATGTCAACTTCTTGGATAATGAGTTGAAGTCGACAAGAAGTGACCCGTCGTAGGAGGGCCTTAATGAATCCCACATCTACGACACGAAACGGAGCAAATGCTTTTGTGGAGGTGAAAACGATCTAATGATACGAGATTCAAGGTGGCAGTGATGAAAGAATGAGGCGTGAAGGTATTGCAGCAGATGAGACATAAGCTGGGTTGGTGAATTCTTTGAGTGACTTCTCTTGAACATATCAGCAACACTGAAATGGATCAGTAGCGTTAATCACAAAAACGGATGGTACGGAGGACCAATGGTGATATGACCGATGAACGGAATAACCCAAGCCGACTCAATGATGGTGATGGAGTGAAAGTGTCATGTTCAAGAGAAATCACCGATAATGATAATGACCCTCAAGGTACTACAGTAGAATTCACGTGGTGTGAATACATTAGTTGATGTTGAACACCGTGCAAAATCTTTCGGTTGAAGGCCATTGATGTAAACCTATCGCCGAAAGTGAAAAACTTGCCATTGAGGCATGCAAGCTTCAAGGTACTAAAAAGGTTGTTCCTATGTCGACTTCTTGGATAATGAGCTGATGTCGACAAGAAGTGACCCATCGTAGGAGGGCCTTAATGAATCCCACATCTATGACACGAAACAGAGCAAATGATTTTGTGGAGGTGAAAACGATCCGATGATACGAGATTCAGGGTGGCGGTCATGAAAGAATGAAGTGTGAAGGTATTGCAGTAGATGAGACATAAGCTAGGTTGGTGAATTCTCTTAGCGACTTCTCTTGAACATATCAGCAACACTGAAATGGATCGGTAGCGTTAATCCCAAAAATGGATGGTATGGAGGACCAATGGTGATATGACCAGTGAACGGAATAACCCAACCCGACTCAATCATGGTGATGGAGTGAAAGTGTCATGTTCAAGAGCAACCTACTACCAATAAAGTTTCTTCAAGTTTTCTTCCCAATTTTTCCCCAGTCATTGTTGACCAATACCTCTTTATTTTTGTCAAGATTGAGGAGGATAACATATGCTTGTTCTATAATTTTCCCTTCGGACAAACACATCGCTATGTTTTAACGAGCCTAGCGACAGTGAAACTCGCTCTTGTCTGCAAGGACAAGTTTGTCGTTATTGTTTTAACGAGTTTAACGACAAAGATAAATCAGTCCTTTTAAATTTTAGAGACTATGAAAAGAGATGGAAAGGAAAATCCAGTAGTCCTTTTTCATAATATAACCCCTTAAGTCCGAAAAAAGTATAAAATAATATGAAAGGGATGACTTTTGGATAGTTTTAACGAGCCGAATAAGACAAGCGCTCGATCTTTTTGTGTAATGATCCCTCAGGTTCGAAAAGATTAAAATCTAGAGGAGGGTTGGCACTTCCAATCACTTTAACGAGCTGGAGATGCCAATTTCTCGGCAATATTTTCATATTTTACGAGTCAGATGAAAAGAGCTTAAAGTAGACTCGTTTTTCAAGGAACGAGTGATTTTCGGATAACATCTGGTTCCAAGCAAGGTTTGGAACTTTTCAGTCACGACAGTGTAAAGAACATCGCTAATAGGATCACTCATCATAACTGTTCCTCAAAAGGGTTAAACAATCAAATGGAGGTGTATGATCGGCTAAAAAAGAGTCGAGGTGATGGTAAGAACACGACTAAGGTTCGAAATCTGATAATTATGTGATCGCAATGGTTATTTACCGAAGGTGGGTTCAATTTTTAATGAGCTTAGACTCTGGTGGTACATATGTTCACTGCTAGGTTTATTTTTTAACAAGCTTGAACTTAGCGTAAAATTGCTCGTGCTAGTCATATAATAAGGATGTCTCATCAGTAAGTTCATTTTTTAGGGAGCTTGCCCCATTCGTAACTTTGCTTTGGAGCCTTTTGTTATGCAAGCTAGGAATGACCAACCTACGAGTCTAAAGGGTTAAGAGCCTACAAGATAAGAAAATAAATGGTCGCTTTTCACTTGCATGCAAAAAGGTTTGCATGCCCCCAGGTATAAAGTAGAGTTTCCAGGTCACCATATGGAAGTTTCTTTCACTGGCAAGATTGTTCCATCTGCGTCACAGACAAAACAGTTCCTTGGCGATGTCCATCAAAATGGACAAAGGTGACTATTTTTAGTGCCAATCACATAACCTTGATGAGGGAATCTTATTCCAGTCTAATCCCATTTTCCAAAACAGACAGATGTGTCAGACTAGTCATATATCCTTTGTGGAAACCTACCTTATACCTAAAGTTTTCCTGCCGAAGTAGACTAGGGTGCATGCCCCCTGGGTTTCAGTCACAATCACCGAATCACGCGCACTCATCAGGTGGACGGACTGGAGATTGATGAGACATTCCTTGTGTAAAAAGACTTGTTAGGGATGGCACTTTACTAGTAGCTATGTGTGAACCAGGGAATGAAAGCTGGTCTACGAGCTGGACCACTTTGCCTTCATGTGGAAAACACATAACTTGAAAGAGCGAGGAAACAATAGCTCCCATGCTATAAATGTAGTCATACCCAAGGAGTAGATTGTAATCTAAAGGTCCTTGGATTACCATCACATTTAGATGAACGGTTTTCCTTCTCAAAGTTATAGGCAAATTTGGAAGGATCCCTAATGGTTGACTGGTTCCTTTGTTGAAGCTTGTTAGATTTTGAATCTCAGTCAGAAGTGATGGCGAACCAAGTACTTTCCAAGAAGTTGAGGAAAGGATACTCATAGAAGCCCCTTCATCTATAATAATACCAACCATGATCATTCTGTAAGCTTGTACTATGATTCAAAATCTTACGTTAGATGGTAGGTGGGGTCTATCTAGTAGATTCCAATCAAAGGAAATGACTAGGTTGGTTGGAGGTGGGACTGAATAAACGGCTGGATAAATCTCTGACAAACTTCCTTCCTGCGGTAAAGGAATGGGTAGATTTCCCCAGTGTTCATCGAAGTCTGTGTTTACAAAAAGAATTTGAACGGTGTCGTTCTCATTCTCTTTGGTGACAGTATCATCTGTAGGTGGACCTTCTAAAGACAAGACTAGGTCGATTGCCATCTCAACCTGTTGACTTTGGTCCGGTGTGGACTCAGAGGTTTTTTCATCAATCATAGGTGCTTCGACTGACAGCAAAGGTGTGTCAGTCGGATTTTCAGCTAGCGGTGGACTCGACAAGAGTTTCTTGTATCCAGGAGGAAGTCACTGTGGTGAAGTAGGACGGTTATCCAAGACTCTTTTATCTTCATCCAGGAAGGGACAACGGTGGAGGGCATGATCACCTTCACACAGTTTATAAGGAAATTTATATCTTCCTTTTTGTCCATTGACATCGTTTTCACTAGTTGACGGTGTACTTTCAACATGATCATCAGAGGTTGAGGACATTGGATTGTGCAAGTGGGGAGACTAGTCCCTTAATATCCATGGGATGCAAGGACAATCTCGATGATAGTGGTCTCCTTTGAAAATGACACATGGAGATTTAGGTTTGGATGGTGCAGTGTGTGGATTTTCACTAGACGATGCATGGTTGCCTCCTTTCGCCATTGGCTTCTTCATCTTCTTCTCCTTCCCTTTCTTCTTCTTCTCAATTACTTTGTTTTTAGTTTCACCAGCTTCACCAAGCGAAGAGGAAGAAGGAGAGGCAGTAACAAATGAAGTAGAAGGTTGGGGGGTAACTCTAATGTCATCTGGTTGCTGATTTGATTGCTCAGGAATCACAGTGTTTTGAACAACAGAGGTTGAGAAAAGCCATACTGGAAGACCAATTTTAAGCCCTAGAAGGGACAATGTAGCCATATGAGCTACACCAACATCTCCCCAAGAGGAGAAGGGACTAGGATTCCCCCCAAGGGGAAACCCTTGATTGGTGGACTCCATTTTCTCAACCTAAGACCAATGAGGGAATAGTGATTTTATTCAGATTAAAATAAATGTTATAACTCTTTCACACAACTTGCTTTTTCAATTTTTAAGAGTTAAGAAAAGGATAAAGATGACTCTAGTTGCCTTCAATTTTTAATGAGCCTGAAGTGACAAGTGCTTAGATGGACCTCTTGTTTTTAAGGAGTCTGCAAAGGAGAAAAAGTGACTACTCTAGAAATCTAGATAGAGGGATTACCAAACCAATCACAAAACTACATAATACTTCTTATGGTACGACAGTCAATCTTCCTGAATGCTGTGTTCAATGCATTGCGATCGATAGGGCGGCAGACATAGCTTCCTAAGGATAAAAGATCATGCCTATCGTGGTCTCCAATATACTCGATGGTATGTGGGAGCACAAGTCCGTACTCACACTTGTCATCTCAAAGAGGAGGAATCACCCAACCTACTATGAAATAAATAGTTACCAGACTTTACGACACGAGAATACGTCTCTAGCCTAGACTTCTAGATGTTGTGTGTTAGGATCCAAATCATTTTTATGTTCATTGAGATTTATTTTATAGTTGATCTTTCGTAAGAAGTTTTCCATTAAGGTTCACTGCGTGATGTAGATATACAACTCCTAAATATGCAATCTAAGATGATAAATAGTCGTTTACTTTCTTTTTGTAATGAAATTCCTACCTACTTAGGAAAGAGAAGTAAAATCCTTTCAACATATAGCAGAGAGCGCACACTAAGATGCACTGTCCTAAATCAATTTCCACAAGCAGTCTAAATGCAGATACACATGCATGTATTTTTTTTCCACTTTCTTAATGTGCGAATGACAAAAAGAACGCTAAGTACATATTTGAACTATTCTTCTTTCACAGCGATAGTACTAACAATTTTCTTTTCCAAAATAAAAGGAAGACCAAGACAACACTTTGCGATTTCAAATTCAAAAATTGCTTTCGACACTTGAAATACTATTAATTCAAATCAAATACAATGGAAAAAGTGTAAATGACTATCAAAAGGAGGAAGACTCTTTTCTTTGACTGAAAATGACATTTGTGACACTTTCAAATCAAGAGACGACAGTTTGATTAAGCTACTATTTGTCAAGGAGAACTGTAAATGACGAAAAATACACAAAAACATTCACAATTCTTTATCAATGGAGGTTGAATAATGCAAAGGAAGGGAGTTTCAATAGTGATATACTAATCACAGACAACAAAACTACTAAATGAAGCTAAAGACAATGAAGAAAATACCAAAATCTAGAGGCAGAAACAATCTTACCTGATCATCACACCTGTAACACAGGGAAACAGGGACGCATCTCGCCTACAGCACACGGGAGGTGCGATGCATCCAGATTGCCAATGAGAGATAGTGCGATGGTCCAATAATGAGATTGAGCTTGGTTTTTGCTCACAGTTTGCAGCTAAGTTTAGGGGTTTAGGCTGAGCTAATGATAGGCAATAAACACAAGGTATAGGGGATGATCTAATGAGGTTACTTGAGCTACCACCAGGGCACTTAGGATGTTTGCAAGTCAGTTTCTCAGTTCATAAACAAACCCAGAGATTAACTGAAGTAGCATTGATCTACTTTGCACTTGCATAGAAAATGCAGTTCGAAGGCTAGCTGACTTAATTTCAGGCTCCATTTGTATTTTATTAATCAAACAAATAGAAATAAGCAAACGAGCTATTCGGTCCCCAGTGGAGTCACCATTTTGTTATCGGGAAAACTAGTGTCCATTCAGAGCTGCTAGTCCCACTAAGACTAGTAGCTATCTTAGAAACAAACAAACTAAAGTCACTTGTGTTTTCCTTTATGAGAAATAGACGAGAGAGAAGTAGAGAGTACCAACCTCAGTCTTTTGCTTGGCTCCTTGCTTGTTTCCTCTCCCCTTTGACAAATCTTTTCCACTCCTTCTTCACTTGTCCCTCTTCAAAGAACACCTGTAGAGTCAAAGTAGCGTAATACCATCAAAGCATAGAGATCTATAACCATAAACAATATAGGATCAGATATATATTAATCATACAAATGCATATATCAATACAAGATTCATAGATATACAAGAACATGGAGGAAAACTCAAATAGCTTTATTGATAGAAGTAGTAGAAGAGAGGATTACAACCCATTGGTTTGATCCAGTGCCATCCTCCCAGCATGAAAGCCCTCTTCACCTCATGAAAAGCTTAGATCACCCAACAATACAATGTTTCACAGAGAAACCAACAACACTTCCTTACAAAATACAAAATTCCAGCCTTTGGATCTCTAGGATGAGGGATCCATATATACATATTTGCAGGTGGGTGAGTCAGCTTCTGGGATTTTGATTGGTGTCATCTCTCAGATAGGTCTTGGTTCCAATTGGAGATTTTATGATCTCTTACTCATCCCTGGGCAAATTCAAGGAGGAAAGTGTCAAATGGGCAGTTTCTAGAAGATTCTTTGGGTTTCCACCTAGCCAACTGCCTCTACCATTTGTCTGCTCTCGCTCATCGCACCCTACAGGAGGGCTTTTCAGTATGCATCACATTTTTTGCATGTGGCAAGTGAGATGCATCGCACCTTTAGCACTAAGCAATTTGTATGGTCTAGTTTTGATAAGTTCTGAGTAGTTTTTCATGGAGAACTTCTGGGAGATGATGTAATCAGCTGACCTTGTTCCTTTAGGGTATGAAACAAGACTTTCAGGGGCTTAGAAGCCCTTGGTTTATGGACATATGAGATTGGGGTTACAGTGCCCAAATACGTCTATAACATATTTAGTCAAATGTGACAAGGAATTATTATTTAAATAATGATTTCATAATTATTCCTAGAGAAAATTAAATAAATAATGATTTATCTAATTATTCTGATGGGTTTTTTTATTTAAACAATAAAATAATTTAATAAAAGTGCTTTACTAAATTATTTTCGACACTGAAAGTGATATTACTATAGTAAAATTAGATCTACATAGTGTATTTCGATTCACCTAGTTAGAAATGGCTAGGTGATAATTTTTTTGGTGATAACAAAGGAAGATGGAAAGAGAGGGAGAGAGTAGGGTAGGAGGTAAGAGAGAGAATGAGAGAGGGAGGGATAGATAGGTATATATGAAGAGAGAGAGTGTGTGTTTCATGGGGGTTGAGATAGAGAGATAAAGAAGGATAAATAGAGGGAGAATCGATATAGATGGAGCGCAGAGACAAAGGGAAGAAAATTGTTGCACTAGATGCATTGATTTCAATGTACAAATGTTGATTTCTAATCCTATTTAATTTCTTAAAGTAGATACATTGATTTCAGTGTAGATGTTAATTTCTAATTGTATTTCATTTCTTGCATTATATGCATTCATTTCATTAAGGATGTTAATTTTATAATCTTTCTTGACTGAGCTTGCATTAGATGCAGTGATTTTAGTGTAGATGTTGATTCCTAATCCTATTTGATTCCTAGTACTAGATGCATTAATTTCAGTGTAGATGTTTATTTCTAATCCTATTTAATTGCCTTTAGCATTAGATGCATTGGATTAAATGTAGATGTTGATTTCTAATTATCTTATTTGATTGTTTGAATTAGATGCATTGATTTTAGTGTATGTTAATTTCTGATCCTATTTGATTGCTTGCATTAGATGCATTGATTTAAGCGATGATGTTGATTTCTATTCAATTATGTAACTAGATATACAATTTACAATAATTTCAAAGTAATTAATTTAACATTGTGCATTGATTTCAGTGTAAGCACCAAACAATTATTGACAATGTGCATTATCACTAAGCTTTTGTAGATAATCTCGAACACAATCAAATCAAATAAAACTTGTATTTGTAACTTTTACATCTCCATGTCTTTTAAAATAGAATATATAACTTATTTAAATCATATTTGAGTTTTTAAAAATTGAATAAAACTTAAATTTATATCATAAGGAATTGATTGAAATACTTGGATAACTACTTGTAAATTTAAGAAAATTGATAACATTATATAATTCGGAGAAGAATCTTTGGTGAAAATCACATAGAGATATTTTTTTCAATTCGTTTTGAACCAACAAGTGTGGTTCATCGTCAGGACAAGTTGAATGAGCAGATCTTGCTATGCATTATAAATAGATCGGGTAGAATATCCAGGTAACGACTCGAATAATGACAGCTAGACTGGACTCAAATAATGACAGCTAGATTTGACTGGGAAATGGCTAGTTTGACCAAGAAGGGCATAAACAAAATTTATTCAAATCAGTTAATTTGGTTATTAATTTTCATATTAAAATAAACATAAATGGACAATTTTATAAATATATATTAAAATAAGTGAGTTTATATACTATAATCATAAAATAATCAAGTAATTAAATATAGGTTAATTATATTTTAAATAAAATATCAGTTAAAGGGAGATTTAAATCTTAATCTAAATTAAGTAAATAAATAAATAAATAAGTTATTTATCAAAGATGTTATATAAAATATTAGTTAGTTGTATAAGTTAAAATAGAATAATCTATAAATAGTTAATTCTATTTTAAATATAAGCTAAAAGGACATATAATTATAAATATATATTAATAATAAAATTAGTTTGATATTCATAGTAAAAGTATCCTGATATAAAATAATAGTGAATTACATAGTTTATTAATGGGTTATTAAAGGGTAAAAATTAAGTATATATAAGTTTAAAAAAATAAATAAAAAAATTACAAAAAAAAAAATAAATATAAAAAAATTAAAATTAAAATTAAATATTAATTTTAATTTAAGAGTCAAAGAGCTTGAATATATAAATATTAGAGAATTAAAATAAAATAAAAATAAATAAACTTAAGGGAGAAAATGACTAGGAGGAGAGGGCCGGGACCCAGCAACCACTGATCCTCCAGCCATCCTCTCTATTGAGATTGTTCAACCTTTTTTCAATCTCAAGGGCTTCCCTAAATTTTCGGTGATGGAATTGCAACATTGTAGCAATCACAGTAGAAATCATATGCTTGAGGTCAGCTGCATGCTCACTAATCCTTTGGTTAATGGAGCGACCTGTCTCACTGATATAGGGGGTCCCACCTGAACAAGGAATAATATAAACACCTTTCATGTCCTAAGGGTCGATAGGATCCTTCACAAATCTAAGGGACTTATGAATGGTGTTAAGAGGTCTAAAGGTTGTGGGGACATTATGCTTCTTAAGAATCCTTGCAATCCTATTCGTGGTCCCTTGAACATACAGAAGATGGACACCAGGAATTCGTTCCTTAGGTTCTCTTCTATATAGCGCATTCTTAGTTGCTTTGAGGAAATCCTTTTGTCCCAAATGTCTACTATAACCGTTTTCAACAAAGACATTAAGGAGATGGGACTTCTCCTCCTCGAAGCTCCTTTCATCAGAGATCCTTAAGGCACGAGTCGCCAGGATGTTGAGAACCCCAAACTTCTGGGCAGGGATCACAGAAGCCTAAATTCAATAACATTATGTAAAATTATAGAAAGATTGTTGTATATTGTTGTTTGACCTATATAATAAATTTCAATACGATTGACTTATATCATGTTATGACTAAGCTCTTGTAGATAATCGCAAAATAAATAAGGTTGAATAAAACCTATTAGTTGTTTACATGACATCTCTTAATATTAAAATTGAATAAAACTTATTTCAATCATATTTGTGTTTTTTAATTGAACCTTCAGATAATAAATTGATTGAAACACTTAAAAAAGTTGTCGATGCAATGGAATATGGGTGGGTCACAAAAAATTTCATATGTATATATAAGAATGATTTTCTAATTCAAATAATTTATTTTTAAAATTGAATTGTAATAGCATACATGTTGATTGCACTAAAAGGCACTTTCTACAAGCCAATATGAAGCATGATTGAAATTATTTCCATGTTCAATATTAAATTGATACATGATATATTTATTTCATTTTAAGTATCAAAATGACTTGCATCATAAGTTAATATTGTACTTATTTTCTTAGTCTATGAAACTGGAAATCAAAATTGAATATATGTTTTGCTCATAAAATTATAGTATATAGAAAAATTATTAAATTAGTGAAAATAATTTTAACAAATCCATTTAAACTTAAAAATTTAATGAGAATCCATAAAGAATATTAATCCAAATCCATAAAGTGAAATAATAAGCATCCATAAACTAAAATAATGTCCATGATGTACATCCATAAACTGTTCATGTATCAAAATATACAAAGTTCATATCACACATGTGAATATGCCCTATGAAATGAGCCTAAAAATATGCAAGCTATGACACTCTAAGTACCGCCATAAGTCTTATGTAAGTTATTTCGCACAAAGTAAGTGTTCATAAGCTGGTACTAAGTATAACACATTCAAATTAAAACTAATTAGATTGTTATTTGTACAAAATAAACAATATGGAAATAAATGGTATTGAACCACATTTCTAATTACATATACATGAATTTACTAACCTTATTCAAGTCCAAATGCAAGTCTGATAGGATGGGGGTTTGATTATGAATTTTGGTTTGGTACTCCTTACATGTGGCTCGATGATTGGGGCCTGCATCGATACACCCACATCATAAGTTCCTCTAAACCCAACATCCTACTCATGTCTCCACATAACAATGACATAAACTTTGCTCTGAATATGGGTCTATGTACACAATGGAAACGCCAAATTATAATTAGTCTACAAATTAATTAGCATATTTATGTAACTTTAAAAAAGAAAATGTTGAGATATTATGAATAAAAAAGTTTACCTTAACTATTGGTCCATCTGGTTTTACATATTGACTCTTATCCACATTAGTGAACATATAATGTGGAGATGGAGGTGGAGAACAATCCATGGAAACATGCTTTGGTCGAAATTTCCCTGACTAATTAATTGCCTCCTCGGATGACCTCATACGCTCATTCATGTAGCTAGGGAGTGTCTAAATGTTATCATGAGCTTATTAATTTAAATGCAATCTAATACAAACTAGAAATTATAATATAAATAATTATGCATAATTTGATAATAAGATTCAAAGTTCATTCATATTCATATTATATAATATATATATATATATATATATATATATATTATATATATTATATGTATGTATGTATGTATGTATGTATGTATGTATGTATGTATATGTACTTGTTCTGTGTCACATAGGTCATGCACCCTCTAAGTCTCATGAATGGAATTACGATACATACATCTACGTGTCAAAAGTTATTCAAAGGGTAAACTTGTGAGAAATGCATCATCATATAAGGGAACTAGTGGATTACGAGGCAGTGGTGGTGGTGTCCTAATCTCTCCATCCAATGCAACACACACACTAGGTAATGGCACCTGCATGCTCTCTGTAAGGGTCTCCTGCGTCTCACCTCCAAGTTGTGATAACTCCTCTAGCTATGTTGCTAATACCAAGCTCTCAAATGGTAGTGGCAAGAATCTTGGAGGTGGTGGTACATGCCTAGGGTCCCTATGATCTCCGTGGCACTCATAGGTATGTCTCATGCTAGTGCAATAAAAATGAGATCTGGTATTAGTGTAATTTGGCCTCATATGTAACACAAACTCTGCATATAAATTCTTAACAAAATAAATGATGACTTGATCATGGTTTGGGAACTTGCCCCAAGCTTCAATGAATTTATCATGCATGAAAGGGGTTGCAGGAACATTTCTAAAATATTTCAATGGGATCAGACCTTTATCTCTAGCAGGGAGATTCAGAGGGACATCGAACAACTCCGTGCGAACATCAATTTCCTTGGTGCCCTCTTTCACCACCTCCCAAGAATATGGGCCTCTAACCTCATGCATCCTCACCCTATTCATGAATCATAATATGTGGCTATGTGAGCCCAACCTCTGGTGTGTCTCGATCAACCTAGTCTTGCTATCTAGCATTAAAGACAATGCAATATGACTCGGTGAATTAGCACTGTAATCCTCAGCTTCGACCTATTGAGGACTTGTAAATCATAAAACATATATATACTTAACAAACTAGATACATAATAACATATGCATTAAATTCAAACACATCAGTTGAAGACAATTTCAAGACATAAACATATAAAGTTTAAACAATATTTAAAAATGCATGAGGTGTACCTAAAATGGGTGAAGAAGGTCCACTAGATGTACCATGGTCGTAAACATAGACAGAAACACTACCTCTAACACTCTGACTGGTGTTGGAGGTAGGCTCTAAAAGGGGAACATGAACTCTCGGTGGGCTACATGAGCCCAACCACATATAACAGAACCTATTGCACTATGATATCCTGTAGTTGGGGTGCATATATGGGATGCCCCAACATATTGCATATAATACTTATAAACTAATCCAAGTAAAAAATGTTGACAAAAAAACCATTTCTTAACTCAAGCAAAATAATCTAGCCTGAAGTCCTAAACTTTAGAGTCCATAATTTGATAATTTATCAGCCAAAGTAAATTTAGTTCCATGTAAACACAGTTGAAAGAAGTGATAAAATATACCCTCACACTTTTTCTCGTTTCTAAATAATGCATTTTATTCATAGCGCATAAATATGTAAATATATATGTAAAAAATTGAAATACACATATTTAGAAAACTAATAAAATTTCGTGCTAACCAAATACTACAATATACTTTATGTTCTTAATGTTTGACTTTGACACAAGACATGTTTTAGGTGCAAGGACATGAAGACAATGTTTCTTGTACAACACACTACATAATAAAACCATATGGTACAAATTAGAAAATAGTCTAAATGTTTTTATTCACTAGACCAAATGTACTTTTCATGATAGATTTAATGTATCTATCAATGATACATTATCTCTCTCTCTCTCCTCCTCCCTCTCTCGTCTCTCTCTCTCTCATCTATATATAATATATAATATATAAATATATATATATAGATATAAGATATAGATAATCATTATTCTAATGTAAATATTATAAGTTATATAAACAATGATATGTTACACTATATATATATATATATATATATATATAATATATATATATGATATATTAAATTAATATATCTAGTTGTATAATTAATGTTATGAACTATCTATTTATAGTTTTCATGTCATTCATTCATAATATATATATATGTTATGTTAACGTTTAAATGTTAAATAACAAATTATGTTAAATAGTTATAGAAAATTTTATGTAAGGTTATAAACAATATATATAGAAATGTAATATATCTAATTATGTAATATGTTATAATTTTATAGTCTTGTTAAATATATATGGTTATATTTAATAATTATATAGTTACATGGATATGAAATATTTATAATTATGTTACATGTTCTATT
>APFE031749106.1:78556-114400 GCA_000404065.3 Pinus taeda
TATATAAAAAAAAAATTATAAATTTATAAATTTTGTTTCACAAAATTCCTAAAGAAAACTTTAAAACCTACAATAGTTAAAAAATAAATGTTTTTACCAATCAAAATCAGAAAATATGTATTTAATACACAAAACATCGCAAGTAAGAAACAAATTAAAAACCTAAATTATAGTTTTTTTTTTTTTTTTTTTTTTTAAGTTTTTTTCTAGATTGTTTGAAGGGGTTTCTCTAATGGTTTTCTAGATTGATTTTGTGGTTTTCTAAATTGTTTCAAAATGTTTTTTATGGTTTTCTTGGTTAGTTTTGTGGTTTTCAAAGATTTTTTCTTAAAGTTTCGTAATTTTTGTATAGTTGCTTTTTTTTTTAATTAATTAGTTTTCATAGTTTTTGTACATGGTTTTTTTTCTAATTTATTTATTACATTTTAGAAAAAAATAAGAAAAACAAAAAATACAATACTTACTGGATATACAAGCCAAAGCTTTTTCTAACCTAAGAAATAGTGAATACCATGGTCTGACCCAAAATACAGGATGATTCCAATATCATCTTGTCACTAATAGTAAGTTTACAACATCCTTTGAATTTAAAACAATCTTGACCCAAAATACAGGATGATTCCAATATCATCTTGTCACTAATGGTAAGTTTACAACATCCTTTGAATTTAAAACAATCTTAATCCATTCCCAAGATAACATATGGAAAATCAGTGTTTAACCTAGATGTGGAAACAAATTTTTTCAAACCAATTTTCCATTGTGAAAACCACTATACATCTCTCTCCGCAATTTCCAATCCACCTTTTGAGCTTATTTTCAAATTGTCACACACCAGCAAAGTTATAGCTCCATTATTTCTCACCACCTCGCACTCTTTTTAGAGTTAAAATTGCAAGCGACCACCTTGAAGCTCT
The DNA here is from genome assembly GCA_000404065.3 of Pinus taeda. Taxonomy (NCBI): domain Eukaryota; kingdom Viridiplantae; phylum Streptophyta; class Pinopsida; order Pinales; family Pinaceae; genus Pinus; species Pinus taeda. Next base: position 79,474 of record APFE031749106.1, read on the forward strand.
GGAATACCTATTTCCTCACTAATAAAAAAACCATGTCGAGAACCCTAACCACCCAAATTTCTTTCATAGAGAATATCATCTTTCGTCAAATAAAAAATGTAAAATACGCTTAGACTAGCTTACTTTGATCAGAAGACGTGCAGATACTAAAGTCCTCATGAATCCGAGGAATTTCGATGTACTCTCATGATTCAAAACCTCGGACTGCAAGTGATCCATTATCTACTTGTCTACATTCATGCATAAAGGGAATGTTCTCAAATATTCCCAAACTTATGCCCTTAACCATGATAGTGGAAGCTTCATTACTCATGTATGAACTCTCTTACAACATTTTAGAGGGACAAATATTAACTCTTCAGAAAATGTGTTCTCTAAATAATTAGTTAGGTATAAATAATCATCCATTCTTTAAATCCCTATCACCAATGAATAACTTAACTCCTCTACCCATCCAATAAAATGAGCCCTATGTCATCACGAGACCACAACCACAACACACTAAGGTTCGTCATCACCATCTCTAGGGTGTCCAAAACCATCATAAAATAATTATCCCTTACATATGAATAGAAATTAAAGAATTTTTTCCACATATATATCGTATATACCCTAAATCATGTATCTCTAAATCATCAATAAATAAATATGTTATTTCAATTTCATAGTGATGGGTGTAATTATGCAATACAATATAACGTTGCAAATAAATATAATTTTTATATTTTTAATACAATATTAATTAGTGTAAATATATAAAATATGCATATTTAACATATTAGGGGTAAGCATTATGTGAAAAGTAAAATGAAAGGTATTCTACATTTGGAAACTTAGAGGAAAATGTGGATGATGAAGTTTGTTTTTTATGTATATCTAATATATTTAATATTAACATTTTTTTTCCATATTTATGAAAGTTTATTTAACAAATTTAATTTTTTTTGTAAGTAGGTTAAGCCTAAGTTAGGGCTAGCCCATTTATTGGATGAAGGAATGATCTACCCATAGCGGGATGTTATCACTAGGATTGTGTGAAGCACATTTGATTTTGGATGCCTTTTAGGATAGTTCAATTCTCCCAAAAGTGGTTTCCATCCTAAACCGCTCCCCATAAGGTTTGAACCTGGTGAGAACTAAACCCCCATTAAATCTAAATTTTCCAAATCTCATAGGTATCTAACACATTTAGATTTCCTTTTCTTTCCAAACATTCATTAAACTCAAGCTTGTTTTGAATTATTAAATTAGTAATATGTTTTCTAACTAAAATTTGAGATGCATTTTACATATCTAATTGATAAATTATAGGAAATTCCTTTTTAATGCATAATTATTAATCTACAATACACTTTAATAATTTTAATAAATTATACCATTTTAATATTATTTACATTGCTATTGAGAATTCATGGTAAACACATCCTAAAACTTAAAAGAACATGAGAGAGACATAGGTTACATTAAAGAAGAAGTCACTCCTAGGGAATCTTAAGAACCTTTCTCCTTACGATTCTATCTAATCATATGAATTTTAAAATGTAGAGAAGATATTGGTAAAATACATGTTATATTTCTTATAATAGATTAAAAATGAAAATAAGAAAAAACCAAGAAAATTAATCACTCTTTTGTAACACATTCAACTGAGAAAACCAAAATTTTGTTTGACAAAATATTAATCAAAATAGAATAAATATATGGAAAACAAGTATTAACATCCAATAACTATTAAAAATCTAGTAAACTAGATTTTATTTATATAATATAAATACAAAATAACCCTAAGGTTTGTGTCACTACATCAATGCAAGCTTACAAAGATAGAATCAATAGATAGTACTTCCCATTTTCACTTTAGAATTGTTAATTATTGTTGAAAACTTGCTAGATGTCTATTTTCATACTTTGTTGTTTAACATTTCATACACCTAGCTATATAATCAGCCACATCCATCTTCATTCCTAAGAAAGAACATTCACTTCATACTACTTTAATTATCTTCCAGTAACCCATATGTCTAGCATATGGAACATTATGCATTTATTGTAACACAAACTTCCTTAATTCATACAAGTTAGGGGCATAATCTCTATTTGATGCATGATAACTCCATTTTATTTTAATTTATAATTCGATACTTTTATTGTATTTTTTCTTGTTCTAAGCCTTCTTTTATCCATAAATAATGCTCATCAAAGATAATAACCTCAATAATTCTATTCCTAAAATTGGATTTTCACATACTAATGATTGTAACATGAATTAATGTACTATTCCAATTAAGACCCTTGTCCTCCTTGCCGTTAATATGTCTAATCAAAGTCATATTCACTAAAAAATTCTAGCGATCTCGTTGGCCTAGAAATTAAAGGTTATTGTTTAAATAAATATTTTTGACCATTGTGATCTATTCTTAACTCAAATTTTCTCTACATCAAGTAATGTCTCCACATCTTAAGCTAATGATATGTAGTGTGTTATAATTCATGTGTGATATAATATTTTTCATGCATCTTAAGATTTTAAGATTCATGAAAAATCACATACCCATCCCATGTAGAACCTTAACAAGTCCCTCTTTGCATGAATCCGAACACACCATAAAATATTTGTTTAGTTCAACAATCTTAAGAATGGGTGCACTAGTAAATATATTCCTTTAATAATAGAAAGCTTTCTTCACACTTTAATATTGCCCACTCAATTTTCAAGGAATGAGAAGATTTAGAGAATCCTTGTATTAATCTTCTACAATATCCAACACTCCCCATGAATGACCTTCCCTTAGCTACATTTTTAGGTGTAGGCCATCCCTTAATAGTTTCAATCTTCTATGGAACTATTGCTACTCCTTCCTCGAAGATGATGTGTCCTAGACAATGAATTTACCTTTGATAAAAGCAACAATTAAAATAACATATAATGGATGCTTTGTTAGCACCTATAGAACTAACCTCATGTTTTCTTTATACCCCTTCTTTGATTTTGAATAAATAATAATTTGATTTGGGAATACAATGACACACTTATCTAGATAATTTCTAAAGATTACATTAATTAAGCGCATGAATATAGTTGGTGCATTTTGCAATGCCAATGGAACCACTATAAATTCATAGTTCTGTTACTTGGTTTTGAATGTTGTCTTATGGATTCCTTCATTCCTTATCCTTATATGGTGGTAGCATGACCTCAAATTGTAACGTGCCAAACAAAAAAAATTAGCAAATTGTCAGAATTTAAATCAAAAGATGTTACATATAAAATGCCATTCATCAACATAACATTTCCATGTAAAATATAAGAAATAGAGTTTGGAAATTCGATCATACAATGGGAAGAAATAATATAAAATTTTATTATAATAGATAAAATTGGGTTACACGCTGATACAACTAATATAGCTGATATAGCCCCAAGGGTTAGCTTAGTTGGTCAAAATTAGTGCCTCACCATTGGGAGGTCACAAGGTCCAATCTCCCAGAAGCCCTTGGGGTCAGGCCTTGCTAGTGGGTCGCGGGGCTAGATTCCCTTCGGGGTCAATTAGCCAAAATTTTTCAGTGGACGTAGCGCCACCTGTTGGCCACGGTGTCCGTGAACCACAACCTACTAAAAAAGAAAAAAGAAAACTAATCTAGCTGATATGGAAAAGTTGGCCTCAAGAATCTGCTCCAATGTTGCACTAGCCTTGCAAAACTGAACTAAAATGCAACTGCTAAGTTCTCTTATGAATTCTGGATGAATTCACCCAAGGGGATAGATGGGTTCTCACCCACTCTCACTAAATCCTCTGAGGGCTTCTATCATTTGACTATTGCTAAAGATGGGAACTCTCAGTTCTCCAATCCTCTCCACAAGGAAAATACATAAGTCCAATATATCCAAAAATGATCTCCTCCACCTCATTTTACAGACTCCATAGATAGATCTCCAAGCCTCTAGAAGCATATTATTTTATTATCATTCTAGAAACGCCTCTCTTGACTTTATCTTAAGTGAATTTTTAATTTAATTTTATTTCACTTAAGTCACTTTTGGCCTTTTTCCTCCAATTAATTATTTTTCCCCTTTCTAATTAAATGGCTAATTAAATTCATTTTTAATATGAGAAAATGGTAAATCTCCCACCATACTCTATAAAACCATTGGAAGTCACTTATCAACATCTAATCTTATAGATATTCTTGTTTCGGTTCCAACGAGCTATTACACTAAGGTGCTCCATCAAATATTCCTCTTGGAATTCCACCTTGAGAATAATTAATTAAGTTATACCCAATAATAACCTCATTTTAGGGGAATTATCAGAAAGCCACATAACCAGAAACAAGTTGTGCAGAATTTCTCGTGACGATGAATATGCTAAGCGAATGTCATCAAATCCCATAAATCTCCTTAAAACACCCCGGGGACCCCTAATGGCATAATCTTGCTCCTATGTCTTGGCCATCACATACGTTGGAAACCCATCCTGGCTATGCTATAGAGGAAAATAAAAATGGGGACATGAAAAACCCTCTTGCCCAAAGATTTCCTTCCCTCAAAAAATCCATACATGTCCACATTAGAGGCATCCACTAACCGATACCAAAATCCAATACGAACCACTGGACCACATCATGCCTCCATTCAATCCAAACATTAATGGAGCCCTCAATAACTAAATCCCAAGCCCATCTCTGACTAAAAGTTCTATCATTAGATCCACTTGGATATTAATACTACCATGAGCAATCACCGTCCATGTCCCATGTCTCTAACTGTGTTTTGTCTCTAGACGTAAATGTTGCTCCACTGGTACAATACCAACTCATCACCTTTCTCCAATCCAACCTCTAACATTGGTCAAAGTCAAACCCACTCTGCTGATGTTGGGATAATGCTACTAGAATATTGAATAATTTTCGATCCACATCCCACTACCCATTGAATCATGCAATAATTCTCTCATCTAATGTCTCTTGTTGTATTGTGCCCCTGGCTAAGAATCATACTCCATCAATATGATAACAACTCATGATCTCCTACCATTGCAAAGCATGGAAACATGTGTAAGGAACAAGTCTACTATGATGATTTTGGTCCACACTCAACTCATGTTGCTCTGCCCTATCAATCAACAATTTTTTTCTAAAGAATCTTTTGTTTCTCTCTATGATGGGAAAAAGCTGGCAAGTTGTGCTAGAAGCCCTGACTATGTACTCTTGGAGAGGGTTGCTTCCTAATATTATTGTAGCTCTGCAAGTTGTCTATGCATCTATCTACTCCTCATCAATGGTTGGTCCAAAATATGGTTGCTCATTCTCCTCTATCATGGGCTCAACATGAACCTCCAACTAGCTCTCCATAAAAGGCTCATCATTCATACTGCACATATCATCATCCTTAGATGACTCATGCTTTTCTAAGTCCTCTCCATGCTAAGTCATTAGTCTCTAATATTGCAGGTATGTTCCTTGATCGGATTCCCTCACAGGAATAATTTATTTCTCATCATACTCCTCAATCTCACATAGATGCATATTGTGGTTGTTGTCAAAAACTCCATATGACTGCTCATGCTCCTTAGACATGTCTTTGTAAAAGCCCATGAACTCAAGTATAGAAGAAGAATCCTCATTCCAACTGTTAGAATGAATATCCTCCTAATATACTGCTATCATCTCCTTGGTGTCACCCAAACATGAGTGGTTAGGCCCCCAAGGTTGCTTGCAAATGAAGCAATGAATGTTTAGAAGATTTTCCTGTAGACTCACAATCTCATGTATTATACTAAAACAAGAGACAAGAATCTACTTCTACTTTAAACCAACAGAAGAAAATAGATCGATGAAAAAAATATGAGTAGGAAAAAGACAAACCAATGGAACATACCACAATAAGTTTTTCCGGGGAAAGCCACTGCTCAAAATCCTTCCTATCTATATTGCATTAATAAAAAATATGAGTGAAGATACAAAACTTGTTCTCACTAGAACAATTCTGCATAAGTATGCTCAACTCTCTTCCACACAAGCCTGCTCTTAGCCAACACTTATCCAATTTCCACTGTATGCCAAGCCCCTATTTCCTTGTGCAATCCCTAGGATGAATAACCCATATTAATGGGAATCTAGTTCTTCCAAAACTGTGTAATCTAATCTATGTCCTCTTCATGATTGCATGCATGATCTATACAATTCAGTGAATCATACAACTGATAGTACACTGTTCCTGCACTCTAGTATCAACTGGGTCTTTCTTTGAACTTCCATGCATGAGTTTCTGATGAGAGAATCTTTAGTTAACTGGAGTAGCACCTATGGTTGCACCAGTTCACTAACTGATTGCTAATCCCTCTACTAGCTCAACAAATAGTTAGAACTAGTTTAACTGTTTATAACTCAATAAAATGAGTTATCTAATTACAACTCAATCTAACCTCATACTAGACCCCTAAAATTTAGGGAGACAATATACATGACTTCCAAAAGATTCCAACTCAAAATTCCTAAGATAATTAAGCTAATTAAAATTAATTAATTATTTACAAGTTTCTATGAGAATAGAAATCTATTTTAATTCTCAATTTAAATTCAAGAAGAAATTTAAACTAGAATTACTTGTTTCCATTTCTCAACACTCCCTCTCAACAAGAAAGTGATTATCTGCTACCTCGATCTCGTCTTTATGAAGCTTGAATTTACATATTGACAATTCCTTTGTCAAAATGTCAGCATCTTCCTCCTTCTTGGGAATGTACTCTAACGACATGATCCACCTCAATACACAATCCCGTAGATGATGATATCAGATATCAACATGCTTGGACCTATCATGAAAAACTAGAATTTCAATTTGTTTGATACAACTCTAACTATTGCACTAAATCATTGTCGGATCCATCTGCAAACCAAACAGACCAACTAGGATCTTCCTCATCTAGATGGCTTCACAAGATGTTTGACTTGCATCCATGTACTTTTCCTCTACCAAACTAAGTGCAACCGATCTTTGTTTCCTGCTACACCAGGAAACTGTCACCTACCTAATACTGAAAATTCCCCTTGATGTGATTTTCTGGCTGGATGGAATCCCCGCCCAATCTGCATCCATGAAGCCTTGAAGCTTCACTCCCTCTAATCATCTATACCATAATTCTTACTAAGTAGTTCCCTTGAGGTATCTCAACAAATGCTTTTCCACCTTCTAATATAGCTTGTTAGGCCTAACCATTGATTCACTAAGTTGGTTAAATGCCTAGCACATATCCGATTATGTGTTCACCAAATACATGAGTGAACCCAAAAACGTCTTGTAAATAGTAGCTTCCACTACCTCTCCCGTAGTAGCATCCTCCATCCTCTAGTTACCATCTAGAGGAATATCCATAGGCTTGTAGCTCTCCATGTGGAACCTCCTGAGTATCTCGTTGAAATACTTTCCTTGAGAAACAAACAACTCCCCATCACCCTACCATACTTCCATGCTCAGAAAGTAATGCATGAGCCCCAATTCCTTCATCTCAAACTCTCTAGAAAGGTCCTCCTCTCAATATTTCATTAGCTGATCATCAGCTATTAGTATGAGATCATCAACATAAAGTACAATGATCCACAATTTACCTTCCACCACTATGTGGTACAGTTTCGCATCCACTTCACTCTTTTTGAAGGCCAACCTATTGAAGTAGCTATCTATCCTAGTGTATCAAGCACCATGTGCTTGCTCCAACCCATACGATTCTCTCTTGAGCCAATACACATGCAACTCATAGTCAAAGGTTTCAAAACCTTCAAGTTGCACTATGTACACCTCTTCCTCAATCATGTTGTTAAGGAAGTTTGTCTTCACATCCATCTAATGTATCTTCCAACCCATCTGTGCTAATAGTGCCAATAGAGATCTGATCGATGAGTACCTTGCAATAGGAGAAAAGGTCTCATCATAGTCAATCCCCTCTACCTGTGAAAAGCCACGGGTCATACATCTAGCCTTATGCTTCTCCACGCTACCATCTGTAGCTTGCTTTACCTTATAAAGCCAATGGGAGCTCACCATGGACTTCTCCTCCGATCTTGGGACCACATCCCAAACATTTTTACAAACTATGGAGTCATACTCCTCCACCATGGCATCAACCAAAATCTACTACTTCATTGCTTCCTCAAAGGAAGATGGATCTCTCACGACACATCCTCTCATAAGATCCATTTATATAATGTACCTTTCAAGTTACCTCGTCTGTCTATGGTGTGATTTGGGTTCTCTCACATTCTCTCTAGCATTCGACAACGATCTATGTTCCTCTCTGGTGCACTTTCTCCCACCTCTGGAAGACTCTACCTGAGTGGATGTCTCCACTCTTGGATCCTATGCATGTGGCTACTCCATCAATCTGAGGCTCCTCCTCCTTAGGAGCTAAAAGCTGATCAACTTCATGTATCTCAAACTCCCTCTCAAGGTAAACATGCATGACCTTCTCCTCATCGAATCTGACATCCCTGCGAACCACTATCATCATGTTGGTCAACAAGTACACCCAATAGTTGTGAGGTGTATCAATGTACCCCAAAATTATCCCCAACTCTATTATCAGTTCAAGCTTCTTCCATGCATCTTTGGTCACATGGAAATATACCAATGACCCAAAACTTCTAAAGTGACCAACATCTGGCCTCATACTGGAATAAGCCTCCTCTGATGTATTCATCCCAAGTATCTGATGTGGGCTATAGTTTTGAACATATATTTCTATGTTGCATGGATCGGCCCACAAGTGTAGTGGTAGGCCTTGATCATGCAACATCGCTTGTGTTTCCCGTACAAATCTTCTGTTATTTCTCTCGAACACCCCATTTTGTTGTGGGTTATGGGGTGTCGTCAACTCCTGTTTAATCGCTTCTACTACACAAAAGTTATTAAACTCATTTGAGACATAATCACCGCCATTATCACTCCTTAGAGCTTTAACCTTCTTGTCAGGGTATTTCTAGGCCAATGCTTTAAATTAACAAAACTTTGTGAAAGTTTGATCCTTCTTCTGCATGAAAAATATCCAGCATTTACCAGACAATCTGTCAACAATTATAACCTAATACCTATGTTTGGCCATGGATGTTGTTTAGAATTTTCCACACACATATGAATGGACTCACTCTAGAATCACCTTTGCTCAACTGTCTCTATCGTGAAAGGAAGACTTGGTGTATTTACCCAAAGTACACCCCTTGCATGTATCAACTTCCTCTAGTGGACCTTTGGGCAAACCCATGGAGATCTGTTGCATGATCTTCAAAGCCCCATGATGCAAGTGACCCAATTTCCTATGCCCCAACTCGCCAACATCTCAACTCTACACCATCTTTTCTTTCGTGCTCAAAGGAGCACAATCCTCTACCTCTAGCTTATAGAGATTCTTAACTTGAATCCACATCTTCTTTACTTGACCCTTGGCTATGTGTCGAAGGAGTGCCTTTCCTTTCGAGAAGATCACATCATAACCTCTATCCTCAACCATGGTGATCGATATTAAGTTTTTCTTCAACGCGGTCACATACATAACATCTCTCAAGGTGAGAGGAGCCCCATGCTCCCTCTCAAAAGTAACTGTGCACAATCAAGTAGCACTATATGTCCCATCGTCACCCATCTCGATATGCATATGGAGATGTTTCTCCTCCATGTCACTAAATAACTCCTTGTCACCAGCCATATGGAATGAAGCTCCACTGTCTAAGTACCATACACTTCCCATCATTTATGAAACCATGCATGTAGTGAGGGAAAAAGTCCAATTTGAATTGAGAGGCCAAAGCCTCACCCACCGCTCCTCCTCATGACTTCTTCTTCGACTTCTTGAGTGGATAATTTATAGAAAAATGGGCCAGATTATGACAATGAAAGCACTTAACTTTTGTCATGTCTTTCTTCTTAACTCCATGGCGAGAATACGATTAGGAATGGGACGCCTTCCCTTTCCCTTTCCTTGCCTTACTCGCTAAGGCACATTTTTCCTCATCATAATTCTTTGATGAGGAACCATCTCTAGTGTTCCTTTTCATCTCCTCCTACAACAAATCTGACCACAATCGTTCTCAATCTGGTAGCTTCTCCCTTCCATTGATAGAGTCCTAATAACTATTACAACTATTTGGTAGTTCTAGAAGATAAAGACTTACCATATCATCCTTGATAACTATGATTCCAACACTTCCATGACATTGAGTAAACTTCGTCAAGTATTTTGAAATAGTCTCTAACACCTTTCTCCATTTTGAATTTTCGGAGTTTGTCCTTCACTGCCTATTTCTTTTTGTCACTATTGTTCTGATACAATTCTATAAATTCTTTCCACATAGCATATGGAGCTTCCTTGCCATGGATACTTGAGACAATGTGGTCTCAAACTCCCTCAAGGATTATCTACCTCGCCTTGGCCACACACTTTTTCCATTCGGCCATATTCTATGCATTAGATGTTGTTGACTTAGGTTTGATCAATGAATTCCTTCAAGCCATTATCCTCCAATACAACCTCCATTCTACCCTTCTAGGCTATATAATTTGAGCTTCCTTCCAAGGCATACTCGATCTGCAAACTGTAGAATGCCATTTGCCAATCCTGAAGTATGTATTGCAAATTCGAATTTCACCTATAACCTAAAACCCAAAACATCAAAATATCCTCTATTATATTGTCTTTAGTTCCAATACCATGCAGATTTTCTTGTAGATTCACAAGCTCATGCAATCTACTAAAACAAGAGACAAGAATATACTTCTACTTTAAACTAGTGGAAGCCAATAAATCGATGAAAATAATATGAACAAGAAAAAGACAAATTAATGGCACATAACACAATAAGTTTTTCTGGGGAAATCATTGCTCAAAATCCCACCTATTTTTATTTCATTAATCATAAATATGAGTGAAGATACAAAGCTTGTTCTCACTAGAATAATTCTGCACAAGTATGATCAACTCTCTACCTCACAAGCTCGCTCTTAGCCAACACTTAGCCAATTTCCACTGCTTGTCAAGCCCATATTTCCTTGTGAAATTCCTAGGTTGTGTTAGCATCCTATAATTTATAGGATCTCAAGGTAATTGATTATTTTATCTTAGAAATCTCATATTGTAAATAATTGTCAATCTGTAAATTATTTCCAAAAAAAAAGAGAAATAGAATAAAAATGAAAAGAGGGTTATAAACAAAAAAATATTGAAAAAGAATAAAAGATAGAACCCCATCAAAATAAATGAAAACAAAAAGAAAATAATATTAAAAGTATTGCAAATCTAAATGCCACTACTGATAGATAGTTCTCTTCATGATTGATAAATAAAGGTTGTATGCAGCTTGTTTAAAATTCCACAATGACTAGTTATTTGTTTAATCATACAGTATAATCATGGTGAGACATGTTTGAATTTCTATAAATTAGATCAAAGAATAAATATTTTCCAAACAGTTTAATCTTGGTAAATAAGTGATAGGATTTAAGTATTATCCTGTAAACAATAGCTTCACAGGTAACCGTTTGACTTCAACGATCCTGTGCCAACCTCCAACGGAACTTGACATCCTTCCTTAAAAAACTTTGAACCATCCTCTTTGTCCCTTTCACTGGCTTATTTCTCCTTAATTCCAAGGTTTCTCTACAAAGCAACTAGTTTCAAAGATTATTGAAGCATATCAAATTGTCAACATTTTGTCTCCCCTCCCTTGATGTCTCATAACCTCAAATTTATCCCAGGTAATATTTTCCTTCCATCACCATTAATTTTCCAGTGATATAAATATGCCTCCAAAGAGAAAGAACCAAGAGAACCATGTTAATCCATTAATCCCTCCATCCATAGACATAGATCATATTCCATTAGGTGATAGGGATTGTAGGATCAGTGAGCCACATTGCAACTGTAAATTTTTGGAGCTTTATTGTTGGTTTGAGGACAAACATGCTGACAAAAAAGATGAAATTCGACTCTAGGAGTTCAATCTTCCTCACTATTATTTCCCGTTGACCTTCCATGCCCCTGAATTCACTAGGAAATGCCAAGCCTATTATGTTCTCAGGCAAAGAGCCATTATGACCCCTTCTGGTGAGATCCTTTTTTCAATCACTACCCAATCCACAAACTAGATGATGCTAGCTCGCCCTGTGGAAAACATTGCCCCATTTTCCTTAGAAGCCCTCACCAAACTCTATCAGAAGCTTGATTTTGCCAGAAGAGCCAAGATTTATGAAATATCCTTACCAGAAAATGCCCAATTGCAAAAGAATATTCCTTCATACCCTTCCTCAATCTCCCCTAATGAAACTGAACAAATTATAACCATAATTTCATACATTTTGGGTTATTATTCTGATCAGTGAGTAGATGAACACATTTTATGCTTCCTTTCCATCTTTTCCATAGATAGCACACCATATTTTTTGTTTTATTTCATTCAATTCTTGGCTGATAGCATTCATCAGCGATTTCTTAATTTTTCAACAGAACAAGTGTTTAATTACACTTCAATTTTAGTTTATATGTTTCCATATTATCAAGCAAACAGGTTCAGTTTTGTCATGCAGAATCTAGATTAAGAGGGAAACCATCAACCTATAGTATTTTGGACTTATTTAGTCACAAAAGAGAAACAAGAATTCTTCTATAAACAATTCATTGAAGAGTTTGTTCACCCAGTTATGAATATCCTAAACAGCTCAGTACAACCTATAATCAATGAAGACATCAAAAGGATTTTGCATTTGAGAAATTAGGCCAGGACAAGAGATTGGTATCTATGCCAAAATTATACAGAAATCAGAGTTTATGGATTCGAGTTCGCAGCATACAAGCCCCCAAAATACCTCCCCATGAGGATTTTTTCATTTGAATATATCAGACAAATGCTAAATTCAGATGACATTCACTTTTTTGTGGCAAAGAAGAAGTCTCAGTTTTGGATAAAGGCACTGGTGTGTCCTTTCATATGCAACACTAGGTCAGAAAGAGAAGAAGTAGACATGATCCTTAAAGATATGAAATTCAACCTGAGTTTCACATCGTCTTATGAACCTTGCGGTATCATTTCTAAGCTCAGAGTAGAAAAAAAAACTACTCCATATATCCATACCTCAAGGCCTGAGATAGAGAAATATGTGAACCAGTCAGAGTGGGTAGAGAATACATTACAAGAAGTTGAAGAACAATTGTTTTCTACTTCAAATTTACAGAATCTCTTCCCTCAAGAGAAATTAAGTAAAAGACAGAGAGAGGAGGGATCATCATCAATAATAGGTAGTGAGGCCAAGGAGTTCATTACAGGAAGAGAGCAAACATGACTCCTAGGACAGATTTAGAAAAGGAGATAGAAGATCAATTTGCCATCATAATTCGAGAATCACCACCTACAAGTAGCAAGTTTGTTACATCTCCTATGGGCCCTTCAATATCACATGGTAAAAAAGAAACAGAGCTATCTTCATAAGATGTCCAGGGAGAAAAGGAAAATATTTTTTTGACAAGTACCGAGAGATCAAACTTAAGAATGAAATTCTTAAGAACAGTACCTACAATCAGTTTTGGAAGCAGACTTCTAGTTCATAGAGAAAATTACTATCATTTTTTGATACAGAACAAGGAAAGATGTAGATGGCCTTCCTTGAGGCCCAAAATTCCATATCCTAAGACACTAGCAGACTACAAGAGCAGAACATTCAAATTTATCACTAAAGATATCCATCGCATTGATCAAATGGAGATGCATAAACAGACCGTTAAGATGATTTCCTCTACCTTAACTGATACCTATGTCATGGTAAAAGTTGTAGGTTTGATAAGCAAATATTCAGTCCCAGTTAAAAATGGAAAAGTTATATTTTTTTGCAAAGGACAATAGGATCAAATCTTTGGAAGATTTGGTAGTCAAGATAGGATATGATCCTAAAGATATAAATGTTTCATAGGAGATCATCAAGAGGAAAAATATAGACATTGCAGCATTGAGAAAGCAGCTAAAACTGCCAGCCACAAAGGATCCCTTAACTAAATATATTGTAGAAAATGAGACATAGAAGGCTGACATGATGAAATTGATCATAGAGAAGAATGTTTATATTAGACAGATGGAGGTAGAAATGGAGAAAATGAGCAAAGAAAAAGAACAGAGTCAAAGAGTAGCCATAGTCCCACTATGTGTTATACCCATCACTCAAGTCCCAGCTACAGGAATATCAACTACAACAACTTCTTCAATCCAAACTACAAGTGTTGAGTAGGTGACAAAGACATTGGAAAATATGTCAGTCGAGTCAGAAGAAATTAATAAGTTGCATGGGCAGCTCAAAGATCTGCAAGAACAGAAAGCCAGAACTGAAGCTTCTCATTTGGTTGAAGTACAGAAGTCACAAAGGCTACTAGAGAGGCTACAGAAGGTGGAGAAGGATACAACAATTGGTCAAACCTTGGCCCAAGCCAAGGAAAAAATTTGATGAGTATTATAGACTCCATGAATGAGATTTGGCCATGCATCTAAATCATTTTTGAATAGAAAGAACTACTACAAAAGCCCATTGAAACCATTATTCAAGTATGGGAAAATCTGGGAGACATGCCCACGGAAGCTTCCAACATCATCAAACTCATGAATTCAGAGAATAAGTATGAACTTGAAGAGTTAGGAATTAGTGAAATGATTTCCACCATCTTGGCAATCAAGAAGTTTTTGACTAAAAGAAATCTCATTAATCAATTGGAGGAGAAATGTGAAACACTAGAGCTGGGAGTGAATAGGTTTTTCAACGGGATTGAAGCATTAATTTAGAAAGGGTTTCCCAGCATATATGTGATTAATGTCAAACTGATTACTAAAGAAGATTGTGCTTTTAAGATGAAGGAAGTGGCCAAAAGTAGTATTAAATTCAGTGGTATAAAAGGCAAAATCACAACTAGAGCATTCTTAGAGACAATGGGAAATGACTTCTTTATCTAGAATGAGATAAAACATGTCTTCATAGTAAAGCCAACATTTTCAAAGTATACTAAGGTTGATGGAATTTACCAAAGGGTAATTAAGTTAACCATTACAGATGAAAAATGGTGGGAGGAACTATGTGATTAATTGGACTAAAAAGTAATTCAAATGTAGTAAGAATATCATCGAGCGCAACATAGATATAGGTTGATTCATCAACCAAGGCCTCCCAAATAGAACCACCTCTTCGCACAGCTGTCCAACTAGCCTATGATTCTCTAAAAGATCAATTTTATTTTTTAGGATAATGCTAGTAATACACTATCAGTTGAGACATCGATTTTGTAATTAGTTTTATATATACTTCACTATTTGAAGTATTATGTGTTGATTGTTGAATATAATTTCCTCTGCAAATTGTAATTTATCAAAGTTGCTGGAAGGATCAATAATACAGGGACATTGTCACATGATTTATGTGGTGTACGACATGGTGATTTTTTTCTTCAGTTTAAATGTTTAATCATTGTCTCCTTTATCTGTTATTTCTGAAAAGATTAATTACATAATAGAAACTGTGATGAATCGGATATGTTATACAGAACACCCTATTCTGGTTGTTAGTAATTTATATGTTTTCTACTGAAGTCAAATTAAGGAATTGTTCATTTCTCCTTAGTTTCTACAAAATCTTGCATTTCTTCTATTTCATAATCCATTGAAAATTCTGAAAGATCCAACTAGTGCAACCTAGCTTGCCTTGTGAAACTCCTTGAAAATTTGATGCAGATCCAATTAATATTTAGACTCCATATCCCAATGGAATTATAGCAATTTAATCAACCAAACAATCCAATAAAAAATAATCAGTAAAATAATAACTAGCCTAAAATTTACATCAAAGATAGCTAAATTTTATAGAGAGATCCCTCTCTGAAGCTAGTAGGGCTAGATCCTAGCTTCCAAAGTGGTTTTGATGTTGTCCTATGTGTTTACTCCCTCAACCTCAAAAATACAGAATGAAAACATAGTGGTTACCATACTGGGGAGGAATACTTTTAAAATTGAAAAATAAGTATTCCCTCATAGTCAATCAGTATTTCTATAAATCAAAACTCTTATATGAAAATGAAATACATGATCCGAGGTTGTAATATTGTATATATTTGAGTGTGTTATTAATTTTAATTTTATTAGCTGTGTGATCAGTTTTCAATAGATATGTCTCCTAAAAGAATTTTCACCAGAGCTCACTCAGATCCCAACCTTACTGAATTTTTAGATAATCTAGAGAAATCAGTGAGAAAGAAAAGTCGTATAGATATTGAAGGTAATAATAGTCCTTTGTCTAGGTTCAATTATCTTCTTTAGAATACTCCTTAGTATAGGTCTAACTCTCTTCCTGAGAAGTTTGGAACTATTCAAGACATAGAGTTTGATTTGCCTTTCCAGCATAGTTTATTTAGGAAAAAAACTGAGAGCTTTGTAGATCAGACTGTCATTGATGAACCTTTATTGTGACCATATATACCCCAAACTCAACATCATTAATTAGATCTTGATCTAGAATACCCAAAACAATTTGATAAATTACAGGGTCTATCTCGGTTTTGGACAAAGCCATTAAAGATTCTTATATTCAAAAATCTATTGAATTTTCAACTTTAAGAATTGCAGGAGCTTATTTGTCCACCCATTCTTCCCAGTATGTTAATTTACAACCCCCTAGTCTTAATCATTCTATAGTCTCTACTTTTTCACCTATAATTTCTCACACAGTTGTTGATACTATCCCTGTAGTTATTACAACTACACCTTCCACATGTCCATCCTCCAGTCAATTTCTCAACCTCGCTATGGCAGCTAGGTATGCACCTTTGGTGTGACCAGGCGAGCTAAATTCTATTCCCATAGACTATAAATAAAAAATTCTAACGTTTGATAACACAGGTTCTCATACTGCTCAACAACATGTGGATAGAATTAATGATGTCTTTGACCTTCAAGAAGTAGATGAGGTTGATGTAAAGATGAGATTGTTTACTTAAAGTCTAGGAGGTGTTGTCAAAATATGGTTTAGGAGTTTACTTGCAGGAAGTATAGCCAACCTTGATGCATTCCATAAAACTTTCTTAGCAAGATGGGAAATCAAGAAAAATCCACTTCAACTCTTGAAAGAGTACAAAATACTTAAAAGGAAACCCAATGACACTATGGAGGAATACAGTGAACGGTTTAACATTGTTTACAATGCAATTCCTACAAACAACAAACCCTCCCCTGGCTTAACTTTAAATGATTTTCCTTATGGTTTTGATGTAGACATGGAGTATAAACTTAGAGAGAGAGACCCTGCCACTTTAGAAGAAATGCAAGCCAATGCCATAAAAGTTGAACTTAACATCTTAGCCAAGAAGGCCAAACTAAAATCAAATGCAGGGTTACCATTAAACAAGAGCCTTCCGCTTCTACTTCTGATCACAAAATTGATAACCTAGTGAGGGTAGTGGAAAATATGCTGTAAAGAGTAAACATAAATGATCAATCTCAAATGAGAGAAAATCAAACTACTCCTCAAAATAGGAATCAAAATTTCAGAAGGAATATTCCCCAAATCAAACAACAAGAACAAAAGGGTCCAGAATAGTGAGTCCAATCTCCTTTTCGGGAAAACTATACTGATGATGAGGGTAATATAATTAAATATTTAGATGACGATCAAATAAATCTAATGGGAATAAATGATGATGAAACTATTTTTCTCACTCAACTAGAGGAGCAAGAACGTTTCCTCCTAACTCAAACCAAACTTGACTCTAAGTAATCAGATGAATATAAATAAGGTCTTGAGAATGCCATTATGGAAGACCATAGGCAACATCACCTTAGGAGAAAAAAGACTTCAGACACTCTCAATAGTAACAACTATAAGAATCCTGCTAAAAATACTTTGACATTGATGCTAGGAAAACCACAAACAATTCTCCTAAGAAAACTATTGATAATTCTGACAAAAAGAAAGTAGAAACTTGAGTCAAAAAGATAATTCATAGTGTTTCCACAACTACCTAAATTGATATCCCAACCACAAGTCAGCGAAAAGAACCTATATCAAAAGAAATTACTGATAAATCTGATTTTCCCAACCTAATTAAGATTCAAACATCGTTCAACATTGAGAATGAATTAGCAAAACTAAAAATTCCTATTCCCCTAACAGATCTAATGAAAAAAAATATGAACCGACCTCAAGTGATGAAAGCTCTAAACATAGGGAAAACACAGATTCTGTTAATTTGAATGATGACCAGCTTGGACTCTTATTTGGGCCATAAGTTGAGGGCAAACCATAGGAAGGGGGTGTTCCTCCATTCTATGTTAGCCTAAATATTCATGATAATATCCTCCATAATGCTATGTTAGATTTAGGTGCTTCCCACAATTTAATGCCTAAAGCTGTCGTGGAAAAACTAGGAATTAACATTACCAGGCCTTATAAATATTTATATTCCTTTGATTCCACCAAAGTAAGATGTTTAGGTCTCATTAAAGACCTGTGTGTTACTTTAGCTCAAATCCTGGCCAAAATTATGGTAATGGACATAGTGGTTGAAGATATACCCCCTAAGTATGGCATGTTGTTGTCACACTCATGGGGAGAAAAGTTCCAAGGGACCCTACAAATGGATATGACCTTTGCCACCATACTAGTGTTTGGAAAACAAAGAAGATTATATAGGGAAACTTTGATGAAATTCATGGTGAGTAGTCAAGAGAAGCCTCAAAACTATCCTCTTTACTCCATCCTCTCATATTTAGACTCTTTCATTCTTTATAATGATGGAGACATCAACAGTCAAGTTACCAAAGCAGACACTAATATTTCTAAAATAGATCCAAACCAAACACAAGTACTAGAACAAAACACTCTTCATGGACCTCTTTGGAACATGAGCTTTGATGGCTCTTATAGTAAAGAGGGTTTTGGAGAAGTAGTGTGGGTTGCAAACACAAGAAACAATCATGCTAAAGGTCATTTATACAAACTCAATTTTTAGTGTACAAATAACATAAGTATGAAGCACTTATAATAGGATTAAAATTGTTGAAAAAATTGGGTGCCAATATAATCTCCATTCAAGGGGTTTCTAAGTTAATTATAAATTAAAATTAAAGGAGAGTATTCGGCCAAGCACCCTAGATTGAGAGCATACAGAAATGTTGTGCTTTATTTTCTAGAGAGCTTTTTTGAATATGACCTTTTTGAAATTCCTAGAAATCAAAATATCCTAGCCAATAGTCTGGCTTTTTTATCCATCTGCCATAAAATACCTTACCCTAATCGACAGTATGCAGTGGAAGTGAAACATCGACTAGTTGTACCAGATAATATGAAATATTGGAAAGTGTTTGGAAATCATAAAAAAATTGAAAGCTTTATGTAGTCTAAGGATTAATATGAAGATGATAGTATAGACTTAGAGTGTGAGTTAGAAAATCAAATACTTGTACATTTTAATGTAGAAAGGCAGTTAGATAACTCAGATATAAATATACATATAAAGGAAGTTCTAAATAAATTAGAATTTCTTGGGATAGATCTAGAGAAAGAAGAGTTTGAAACGCTTCAATTAAAAAAAATGTTTTACTTAGAGGTCTAGCTCCATTGGAATAATTATTTGATTTCAATGGTGTGGCTAGGAAGCCTAAGATTGAGCCCACAGTGGTAGCAGTGGAAGAATGCAATTGTTGGATTAGCGGGTCCTAGCCCAGGTTCATAGTTAGTTTTCCCAAACAAATCCTTATACCACCCCTACACCACTGGCCCTTTCAGCATCAACCCGCGGAGCGCACACTAAAGTCTCACACAAAACAGTATGGGGGGATGTTGGAACCAAATTTCTGCACCCAGAGATTAGTGTAATGTCATTTTATGCCCTAAACTTGTCTTTGCACAGATCGATAATCCTTTAGGGCTTATCGATATAACTCCTCTTCATTAGATTCTATACCTTCGTGAATATTCACGACTATCTTTTGCGGACCCAGATTGGCTTAAGTGTTCAATAAATTTAACATGCAACAAGATATTCTTCGGGTAAACGATTATTATTACTTGCGTTCATATGACAATATAATTCCTGTAAAATCACGCATCAATATAGTATTTATTCATAAACCCATCATTCATCATAACATAATAGCACATTCATTCATAACAGAAGGAAATATATAAACACGGGAATTTTTGGGATAATATCTTATTAATACTTCAGTTCTGCTTACAGACTCAATATTTCCTTGCGCACTCAGCTACAGGGGTCCGCGCACTCAGTTGTCAACTCTAATCTAGGCCTCTTTGCACATAGCTACAGAGCCTCTCTTCTACTCTAAGGCCTCTTTTCTCTTTCTTCTACTGACCCATTACATTCATCTTCATCGATATATCCTTGTCTTAGACTCTCTAAGACTCTCCTATTTATACAATACAAAATCTGACACAACTTACATAAAAGTAGTGTGAAACCCCTTTATGACACTTTACTGTCTACGTGCTCTACAACCACAACTTGCAAAGATTTTACATTCTTTATAACAAAACTTGGGCTTCTCACACCAAACTTGGGCTTTTGCCCCAAAATTGACCCTAGGGGACCCTGTCCCAACAGGCCCCCAACAAAAATATCATGACTCGCCCTTGATTCACTCTATTGGCGAGGATATCTTACTCTAGATACCTCCCAACTCAACTTGTGCTATGGCTACCTCATCCACGCTCTATGTGGCTACCTATCTGATCTACTCCACCAGCTATTCTATTGCTGGTCCTCCATTGTCTTCCTTGATATTGTGTTGCATTCTTTGTAGGCTTGCCAACTTCTCCTTAATGGTGGCAGAGATAACATAGGCATCATCTAGCCATGGCCCTAATCTAGCCTTGAGAACCGCCTCTTTCCTTTGCGTTGCTTCCACCTGTTCAAGCAATTGTTTTGTCTCATGCATCTTGGCCAATTGTTATGCTATAGTGACGGTGTGTGTCGTCACTCTCACTTCATCATACCACTGCTGCAATTCACGGGCCTCTGTGTTTTACCTCTGCAGGTTAGGATCTTCTTGTAGAGTCGTGACTACCTCCATGGATTGCTCGAAAAGCGTGGTGCAATCCACCACCGTGGAATCCACTGTTGTAACTCCATCCTTCACAATGGCTTCACGCTATTCTCTAACCTCTAGTGAAGTTGAGGGCTATGACTTCAACTCTAACTTTGTAATCTTTAGGTTCAGTTCAAACTGAAACTTGGCCACTTTCGTCTTCGCGTCACGCACACCTACAACCAACTTCCTAATCTTCGTGTCCACCAACGCTTCCTCTGTGATATGAAGTTCAGGGATTGTTCTGCATGCCTTGACCATCAAGATTGCAGTTTGTTCATTTTGTGCTAGAAATTTCTTTTATGCTTCTAGCGTTGTTGTTTCTCCATGAACATTTGTTTGTTGTTGACCTTGTACTCTTTGATCATGCTTATCACATGCTGCTCCAAGGCCTTAACTTCTACTATCACACCTTCTTGCAGTGTGTGAAGGAACTCACTAGGGAGTGCGGCTAGGTTGAGGCCAATATTATTCAAGGATCTAATAATAGCCTTGTTAGTGACTGCCTCCATGCTCAAAGCTCCATCAGGCAGTGTGACTGCCCAGAGATCCATTGAACGAACCATCTCTGCTGCTTGAGTTTTCCCTGGTGCCAATCTGGTTGATGCAACGATGCTTTGTCCTACAACTGCCTGGAGTCTAGTCGTTTGGATCTACATCTTGCGCAGACCAGCCTGGATGGTACTCAGTGCCTGCTTTTACTACTGCAGTAGTTATATTGTTGTATCCCATACCTTAACTGCAATATCATCCAAGTCTCCCTCCATCAAGGTAATTGGATCGAGCGACGAGTTGGTGGCTTTCGACTTCTTTCGTTGTCCTTCTTTTTCCTGCTCCCTGTACCACTTCACTCGGAAGAGAGTGCTCTCCTCCTAGTCTCTGTGACCCTACTCTGACTGCTCTTCTTCCTCCGTTTGGAGCAAAGGAGACTTATGACTTCTTTCAGAGCTGCGCTCTTCCTTCTCTACATGTTCCTTCGCGGTGTGGGCCTTCTCCTCGACCTCTTTCTTCCTCTTTTCAGCCAACTGCTGAACTTTCTCCTTGGCCGCTTCCTTTTTCTATTTCTCTATGGATATTCTAGTCCCGGTAGCCACATCAAATGTAGAATGCCACTCTATTGGCCAACGCTTGATGACCTCTACAATAGCATCATCCGTAGCTAGATAGGGTAAGTCGAACCATTTCTGCTCGAGGTCATTTTGCACGTGGATGTAAACATGGTGGAAGTCTGCTTTGAACTCTGTGTACCCTGAGAGTTGCTCAAACACGGTTGGTGACAACTGCGGCTTCCGGTTGACGGCCATGCAAATGCTCACCTCCTTCAGTACCCAAAATAATTTTCTTTCTGTGACCCGTCTAGCATCTTTTGTGGCCCAGAGAGATGCGAAGTTTGATTCTTCCGACAAATCCTTCTCCATAGGAGGAAACTGGCTGTCCTTGAGAAAATCCCATGTAATGAGCACAATTGAGAGAAACAACCACGAATAATGAAAGGTCTTACTATCATTATGTACCTCTTTGTAGTTCATGAGGAACTCACTACATAGGTAGCGTGCCTAGTTGAACTATATGCCCTCCTTGCACTGAGCTGCCAATGAAACCACTGGTGCTAGTACCTCATCCATGGGACACTTTTGCATAATGTTTCCAGCCAGAATTTGTGTGGCATTCTTGATCGCAGGGTCAGTAATGCTGGTAATTGAATACCCACATTCTTAGTGAGGTCGTGCTCGCTCGTCTTTCCGCGAAACGCCTTGGCCAGATTTTATCCTGAATGGGGCAATAACGTGATCTGATGGATCAGCATATCAGTGATAGGGATTGGCTCATTTAGCCATAAGCACCCATCATGCATGAGGAACAACAACTACTTAATGACAATAAGGTTAATATTTGACTGATGGTAGTGTGACATACATAACAGGTTCAACAACACTAACTTGTTGACTCCGCCAATCCATTCCACTAGCTCTAATGTGGTGACACCAAACTCCTTGTAAATAACCCTCTACATGAAGGTGTCGGTAGCAAGGTGGGGGAACCACTCGTGGTCCACCAAATCCCAGACTTCGAGCTTCACATGTAGGACACACGCCAAGTGTGGACCTTCAAAGGTGATGTTCTCTAGCAATAGGGGTGTGTTGAGGGAGAACTCTTTGGCATCTGGGTCCTTCAGGACCTTCACCTTGCCCTTGCGTAGATGGATATACTTTAGTAGCTTAGAAATAGGGTCCACCCCCTCGATGTCTATATCTTTAGTGCCCTCCTCTGCCTCCAGATCCACCACCTTCCCCTTCTCCTTCGCATTCGACTTTTCTTTTCTCTAAGCCTGTGTAGTTTCAATGCTTCCATGGTGAATCGTGCACCGGCATCAGCTTCTTTTGTTTTTCCTTGTTACACTTGGGGTCCTCTCTCGTTGGTGTAGACTTTAGCCTAGGCGACCTTGGCACCGTAGGCACTGTTGTTGGAACCTCCATACTGATAACCTCTAGAGCAACTCCCTCAGAGGCAATAATCCCTCCAGTGCTTGTAGTTTCTGCGAGACCTGGTCCTAATATGATATCGTGAATAAGCTTTCTATCTTACTTGGGATACTGATCAAACACGGGGCTTGTGAGAAAATCCTCAAATAAATCACGGTTCATGCACAACAGACAACACAACTTAGAAATGATCACAATACAAAGTGTTTCTCGCTGGATATCCACGTGTATTTTATAGGTGGATTTGAATTCAAATTCGATGGTTCCCCCCAAAATCCATCCATAAATGCTATATTGGTGGGATATCTCCAAAGATTTCACTCTTAAATTCAGCCTTAATTTCCTTAAATGCTAGCCGTCCCCTCCTCTTAATTGTATTCTGGTAGTCGAATCATGAACAATGACAGTAACGATCACTTTCTGGTTGTGCTGCATAGTCCCCACCTCGACAGAGCAACTCCCTTTGCACTTCCTCTGGTACTGTGACACCCTCCTATTTCACAGAGACCCCTTGTCGCTCAACTCTGAAAATCAGGCAGTGTAGTTTATAGTCCTGTGCGTCCTTGCATCTACTTGAAGTGCTAAGACTATGCTACTGTCATACAGTCATTGGACCCGATCCCTAGTGTATGGCCTCAATCAGCTTCCATTTACCTTTCCCAAAACTTGATCTCCATTCAATTTCCCAAGCTAAACTGCTCCACCATCGGTAATCTCTTTGATAACATATGGCCCCAGCTAATGTGTCTAAAATTTTCTTGGAAACTTATCAAACTTACTATCAAATAATAAAACTAAATCATTTACCTTGAAGGTCCACAGTTTGATGTGTCGACCATGCCATGCCTTTTTCGTGTTCCTTCTGCACCTGCTGATGGAATCCAACCAAAAACCTATCTTCCTTGAGCTCTGTCAGTTGCGTAAGCCTTTCTTCTAGGGCTCTGTGGTCCGCCATCCCTGTGAATTCTATTATTCGTGGACTAGGCATGATATACTCCATAGGCATCACAACCTCTACACCATAGACCAACCTAAAGGGTGTCTGACCAGAAAGATTTTCACATGTAGTTCTATAAACCCACAACACAGCTCGTACGCACACGTCCCAATCATTCCTTTGCGCATTGAAAACCATTGTCAGTGCATTCTCCAATATCTTATTAAATGCCTCAACCATCCCATTGGCCTCTGGATGATATGGTGTACTCTTCTAGTGATAAACTTGGAACTCCTCTGTCAGCGCATTGATAGTTTCAATGAGGAAGTTCATACCGTGATCACTCATTAAAATCTTCGTGCAACCAAACTTGGTCAAGACATACTCAAATAGAAATTTCTCTTTTGTTGCCCCTACACAGTGCTTCATAGGTTGTTTCTCTTCCCATCTGGTCAAATACTCGGTCGCGGTGATGATATACCATGCACCCGTCTTCTTTCTTAGAGGCTAAATCGGTCCTAAATAGTCAATTGCCCAATTCTCAAATGGCTGCAATGATACCTACGGATTCAAAGGCAGCTCATCCCTTCGCAATGACCTACCTATTCTCTAACATGCATCACATGCCCTACAATATGCTTTGTAATCCTTATGCAATGCTTGCCACCACAACCCAATGCATAATATCTTTTGTGTTGTTTCTTTTCCTTCATAATGGCCTCCCATAGCCCCTCCATGAGGTTCAGCTAGGATATTTCTTTGCTCAAAATCAGGCACATAGTGTTGTAGTATCTCATCTAATCCCATATTATACAAGTGACCTACAATAACAGAAAAATATGTCACACACACCACCAATTCCTTCTTCTTTTGACTAGTGTATCCTTCTGGAGCCATTCCTGTAGTCAGGAAGTGGATAATTTATACAAAGTGATTGTTTACTAAGCACACTGCAAAGAGCTACGCATTAGGCATCCCTTCTTCTTAATTGGTAGGATCCTCTCCTATTTCAATGCGTGACAGATGATTTGGTCCTGCATTAAATCGCCTTGGCTTCAAAATTACTTTGAAATCATACTCCCGAAACAACAGTAGCCATCTACATATCCCCCCCCCCCAACATAGGCTTTTTGACTACATACTTTAATGCATAATGGTCTGTATACATCTTAAAGTGTCTGCCTAGCAAGTAAAGTCGGAACTTCTGGACCACGTACACCATGGCCAACCCTTAGCGCTCTGTCGTTGAGTAATTATTTTCAGCCTTAAACAATTTCCTGCTTGCAAATGCTATCAGGTCATCCAATTCTCCTTCACCAGCCTATGTCAGTACTCCGCCCAATGCAATACATGAAGCATCCACATGCACATGAAACTCCTTCTTCCAATTTCGGAAGACTAGGATTGATGTGGTGACCATTTTTTCCTTCAATAGATCTAGACTCCACTGAAATTCTTAATTCCAACAAAATTTAGCTTCCTTCATCAATAGTTTTTCATTGGCATGGTAATTTGGGCATAGCTCTTGATGAAATTCCGATAGTATCCAGTATGAACTAGTGTTGCACACAATTGTTTAACACTTCTTGGCACATCTAAATTAATTATGACTGCGGCCTTAGCAGGGTCCCCCATTAATGCTTGTCTGTAGACCACATGACCCAAAAAGATTCCAAAAGGGATGGAGAACAAACATTTCTTCAATTTCAATGTGATCTGATACCTTCTGCACATATCCAACATCAAGCTCAAACTAGCTACATGGCGTTTTACAAGGCAAAACATTGTCCAATCATCAAAATATACCTCCAAAAACTTGTGAATGAACTCTTTAAACACCACGATGATTACGTGTGAGAAGATCGCCGACGCATTTTTGAGCCCAAAAGGCATTACCATATACTGAAGGCATCCACACTTGGTCGTGAAGGTCATATTACTCCTGTCATTCTGGCGCACTCTTTATCTGATGGTATCCATAGAAGCCATTAGTGAATGAATATGATTCGTGTCGGCCAACATTATCCAGTACTTCATCTGTGAACAAAGTTGGAAAAGGATCATGAATGAAAGCATCATTCAGCTTCTTGAGATCTACACAAATCCTTATTTCATCCTTGTGCTTCTTTTCCTAAACTACCATTGGACTCACCCAATCAGATTCTTCCACAGGTTCAATCATACCTGCTTCCAACATCTTGCCCAACTCCAAGCGGACATTTTCCTTGTACTTAGGATTAAGGTGATATGGCCTCTGCTTAACATGCTTCACGTCTGGTTTCAAAGTTATTTTCATCACTCCCAAATTGCCTATGATGCCTTTTTAGTCTGAAAACTTTGTGGGGAACAAATCCTGATATTTGTGAAGCAACTCAATGACCTTATCCACTGTAGCATCATCCCAATCTTCCCCTATCTTCACAAACTTTCGTTCCACCTCTGTTCCGATGTTCTCTTCTCTAGTCTTTAGTGTCACAGTGATATCTGGATTCTCTATCTGCAGTCCCTTTGCTTCACGGTGGCCTTCTCCTTATGGGATATGAATGTTCCTTGGATCCTCATCTTCTTCTTCAACAGTCACATTGTAGCACTCCAGCACATGGCACAACTGAGTGGTCCAATCTAGTTTAATCAAATCCAAAAGATCCTGCGATATTCTGAAGATCACTACCTTGACCTTATGCAACACTTCATCGAAGCATTTGAATCCATCCTCAAAGTTGAATGTCATAAAAAGCTGTTGTCTCAAAATGTCCCACTCTTCAGTGTTGTGGCATGGTCATGGCGAAGCTCTATTTCTAGGTACCAATTCATTGGTATTACGTCCAAAGTGTGATAAAATAAATGTGCCCACTCAGGTTGCGGCTCCGCTCCATAAACGTCAGTCCATCTAGCCAAATGATCACATGGATCACTTCTTCCATCATATTTCTCTATTAGCTGAACATTTGGGCGACCAAACTGCAACCTTATCATTCTTCTGTATTCACACCATCCATCAAAACTGTCTTTGTGCATACCCCACCATCTTGCGGGTGTAGTGCGCAACGACAAATCCAATGCTTGAAAGCGATGCGTCTTAGGCACCTCCCTTTCAAATGCATCCAAAAATTTATCTACATGAGTTAGATCATCATCATAAGGTAAACTTCTTACCTTCGATGATACACAGTGCAACAATTTAGTCATCATGTTACAGCGTAGCGTAGATACTTCATGCAACCTATTCTACCAGTGTTTCAATTCCTCATCTAAATCTAATGTATAGGAACTTTCTGGATCCCATGCATTGCGTCCATCTGCTATCAGATTCACCCAATCTTGGTCTCGCACTGCTATTTTGTAGATTTGGTCCAAATCATTGTCAATTTCGTAATCGCGGACTAGCTCAGTATAACACGGTCCTTTTACAGGGTCCAAAGGTACTACTACGTGGAGTGATTTCCTTTGAAATGCCATTTTCCGCTTCTTCAAATTAATCACCCCATTTATGTCAGTATCCCAATGGATCCTAAGGAGTGTGGGGTATGGATTTCTATCATCCACAATCTCTAGCACTTCAAAATCGGCCAATGCGCTCACACCTTCAATGTCTACTATCACTCCCTGCAATCTTCAAATGGGGATAATCTTTTGTTGATTTTCCATTCCTCATGACCTTGACTCTTACATTTCAGACACCAAACTTCTTTGCACACCTCTAGCTGAGCCACTCTATCCTTCTTCAGAATTTGAAACTCTAGGCAAAGATTTTGCAACTCCACGTGAATCTGTTGAACTCCCAAAGCACCGTCTTGAATCGATGTCACATGCAACCTCATTGTAATTTCTAGGGCTTCCGCATGGGTCCCAATCTATTGCTACGATAAAGAAACCCTTAGATAAGGCAAGAGCGAAGCTACAAACCACTCACGATGCTATCCATCCATAAGGTTCATGTTAGCTTTTCATATTTGGCATTTCAATGTAGGATCCAACTCCCAGGGTGTTTCTCCAGGCCTCATCATGATTTCCTTGAATCCAACGACTGATTACGATTCAGATTTGGGCCTACTGAATTCCTTATTCAATGTAGTATGAATTTCTACTAGTGGAGCCGTCGGGTTATTGGTACAGTACTTAATGCACCATGTTACACGCGATCTTGTAGAGAAGTAACCAACACTCTTTATTCATTTGATCATCTGTAATATTCTAGGATGTCCACACGACCTTCCCAATGAACCAAAACTAGTCTGGATACTCATTTCCCAAGCCCTTAAAAACAAATAACTTCACTGTATTCACCATATTGAACGGCGGCGGAGGTGGTGTCAGTGTGGGTGAAGGTGTAGGTTGTGGAGGTGAAGATGGAGGTGGTGTGGGCAGATGGGGTATTCGTGGGAACCCTTTCCTTATTAACTAAGCAGTGATTTGCGGTGAAGCCTGTGCTGCTCCTTCATCATCACTTAGAGGAGGCTCAATCAACGGGCTACATTTAGGGTCTATTTTCCCTCTATCCCTGAATAACTTTGTACTTCGCGTAGTTCCAAACATCGAGGTAATGGCATAACCCACTTTTCACACAAGAGCATCTTAATCCAAGTATTCAAAGATCTCAAATACTTACCTCGTGGTCCTGAAAAAGCGCTGCTCTACTTCACTTTAGCTGACTGAGGTATCGACCATGAATTCTGTCATAGCTCCTTTGATGACATGACCAACCCAATGATTGACAACGTGTGCAATCTTATATTTAGAGGCTTCCAATCTCCACACTAACTCCGAGGTGCACAATATTGGACCATCAAGCCTCCACCTTCTCTGGTCTTCTTCCAATTTAGCTATCCACTAGTATAGCTTGATCGGGAACAAACATAATAAAATTTCATGTGTCTCTGTGTAGAGATACCTATCCAACCACTGTTCTTTTGTCAGGCATGGATTTTTTTTTCTTCCATAGCAAATTCGTGGATCTCTCTATCCAACCACTCCTCAATTTCTTTCTTTGTTGGATTCCAGTGATGCGACATCACACATCTCTCTATGCAGATCTCGATCTCAAAAATGGAACCATTTGTTGACTTAGTGGGTCTTGACCCAGGTTCAGAGTTAGTTTTTCCAAAGAAATCCCTACACTACTGGCCCTTTCGGCATCGACCCGCGAAGCGCAGACCAAAGTCTCACTCAAAGAAGTATGGGGGGATGCTCGAACCAAGTTTCCACACTGAGAGATTAGTGCAATGTTTTTTTATGCCATAAACCTGTCTTCACATAGATCGACAAGCCTTTAGGACTTATCGATATAACTTCCCATAATCAGATTCTATACATTCGCGAACATTCATGATTGTCTTTCGTGGAACCTAAATAGGTGAATCAACAAATTACGTGCCTCTGTGATTTCCTTTAATCTCGTATTGACCCAAATTGGCTTAAGTGTTTGATAAATTTAACATGCAACAAGATATTCCTCGCATAAATAGTTATTATTACTTGTGTTCATATGACAATATAATTCATGTAAAATCAAGCATCAATACAGTGTTAATTCATAAACCCATCATTCAACATAACATAATAGCGCATTCTTTCATAATAGAAGGAAATAGATAAACACAAGAATATATGGAATAATCTCTTTATTAATACTTCAGTTCTACTTACAAAGCCAAGACTTCCCTGCACACTCAACTGCAAGGGTCCGCACACTTAGTTTCAGACTCTACTTTAGCCCTCTGCGCACACAACTGCCTAGCCTCTCTTCTACTCTAAGACCTCTTCGCTCTTTATTCTAATGACCCATTACATTCCTCTTCATCGATATCTACTTGTATTAGACTCTTTAAGACTCTCCTACTTACAATCCCATGGTCTATGGATCATGGGTAGATCTACAAAATCCGACACAACTTACATAAAACAAAGTTAAAAACCCTTTATGACACTTTACTATCTACGCACTTTACGACCACAAGTTGCAGAGACTTTACATCCTTTACAACAAAACTTGGGCTCTTCACCTCAAAACTTGGGCTTTTGCCCCAAAATTGACCCTAGGTAACCTTTTCACTGAATTCTTTGAATAAAGAAATGTATTTTTGTTTTCCAGCAGCTCGCAGTGATTTGGATAGTTTTATCATTTTAGGAAATTTTTCACTGCCTATGTTGCATTCTTCCACTGCTACCCTTGTGGGCTCAATCTTAGGCTTCTTAGCCACATCATTGAAATCAAATAATTCTTCCAGTGAAACTAGACCTCTAGGTAAAACGTTATCCTTTAACCCAAGCATTTCAAACTCTTCTTTCTCTGGATCTATCTCAAGAAAATCTAATTATTTATAACTTCCTTTATATGTATATTTACATCTGATTTATCTAACTGCATTTCTACATTAAAAGGTACAACTATTTAATTTTCTAATTCACACTCTAAGTCTATACTATCATCTTCATATTCATCCTTAAACTACATAAAGCTTTCATTTTGTTTATGATTTCCAAAAACTTGCCAATATTTCATATTATCTGGTACAACTGGTCAATGTTTCACTTCCATTGTATATTGTCGATTAGGGTAAGGCATTTTACAAGAGTTGTCTAAAAAAACCAGACTATTGGCGAGGATATTTTGATTTCTAGGAATTGTAGAAAGGTAATATTCGACAAAAATATCTAGAAAATCAAGCACAACAATTTTGTATGCTCTCAATCTAGGGTGCTTGGCCGAATACTCAAATTATAGGAGAGTATTTGGCCAAGCACCCTAGATTGAGAGCATATAGAAATGTTGTGCTTGATTTTATAGAGAGTTTTGTTCAATATGACCTTTCTCCAATTCCTACAAATCAAAATATCTTGGCCAATAGTCTGGATTTTTCAGCCATCTCCTGTAAAATGCCTTACCCTAATCGAGAATATATGGTGGAAGTGAAACATCGACCAGTTGTACCAAATAATATTAAATATTGGCAAGTGTTTGGAAATCATAAAAAAATTGAAAGTTTTCTGTAGTCTAAGGATGAATATGAAGATGATAGTATAGACTTAGAGTGTGAATTAGAAAATCAAATAGTTGTACATTTTAATGTAGAAAGGTAGTTAGATAACTCATATGTAAATATACATATAAAGGAAGTTGTAAATAAATTAGAATTGCTTGAGATAGATCCATAGAAAGAAGAGTTTGAAACACTTCAGTTAAAGGACAATGTTTTATCTAGAGGTCTAGTTGCACTGGAAGAATTATTTGATTTCAATGATGTGGCTAAGAAGCCTAAGATTGAGCCCACAGGGGCAGCAGTGGGAGAATGCAACATAGGCAGTGAAAGAGATCCTAAAGTGATAAAACTGTCCAAATCACTGCTAGCTACTAGAAAACAAAAATACATTGGTTTATTCAAAGAATTCAGTGATGTTTTTTCTTGGAGCTATGAAGATCTAAAAATTTATGATATGGATATCATACAACATAAAATTCCAATTGAGGATAAGAAACCACTTAAACAAAAACTTTGAAGAATAAATACAATATTGATGCCTCTAATTGAGAAAGAAATTAAAAGAATGTATGACTCTAAAAGCATAGTCCCTCTTAGGTATAAATGGGTTTCCAATATAGTACTGACTAGGAAGAAGACAGGGGAAATTACATTATGCATAGATTTTAGAAACCTTAATGAAGTTTCCCTAAAGGACAACTACCCTTTACCAAAAAAGGATCAGATCTTACAAAAGGTAGTTGGATCTTCTAGGATTTATTTATTAGACGGTTTCTCAAGCTATAATCAAGTTTTAGTTCACCTTGATGATCAAGACAAAACAACTTTTACTACTCCATAGGGTACCTTCATGTATGTGAAGATGCCTTTTGGGTTAATGAATGTTGGAGCCACTTTTCAAAGAGCAATGGATATTTCCTTTAATGATGAAATTGGTAGGTTTATTATGATCTATCTAGATGCCATTACTTTTTATTCCAAGACTAATGAATAACAATTGTTACATCTGGGAAGAGTATTCGAGAAACGCAGAAGGTTTGGAATTTCACTAAATGTTAAGAAAACACTTTTTGGGCTTGAAGAGGGAAAACTTCTAGGTCATAGCATCTCTAAGGAAAGTATTAAAATTGATTCCAAAAGGATTGAAGCCATTTTAAAAATAAACCATCCTAGAAACATTAAGTAACTTCAATCATTTATTGGTAGAATACACTTCCTAAGGAGATTTGTCCCCAACCTTGTAGAACTCCTAAGTAATATAATAAATATGTTGAAAAGAGGTTCATAAATAAGATGGAGCATTAAGGCTAGACAATCATTTGATCAAGTTAAATAGGCATTAACAAAAGAACTAGTCTTAATCAATCCAGATTCACTAAGGATTTTATAACCTTTTCTTTTGCATCTAACCACATTATCGCAAAGGTTATTTTACAGAAAAACAATGATGGATTTTAACAACCCTTTGCTTTCTTTAGTAAGGATTTAAGGGATGATGCATTAAAATATAACATAATGGAAAAACAAGCCTTTGAATTAATAAAAGCAATCAAGGATTTCAGGGTGTAAATTCTCAATTCTCACATAATTTATTATGTACCAAATATTGTGGTCAAGGATATTTTAACCCAAAATGGACCAGATGATAAAAGAGGCAAATGGATTTCCATTATTCTTAACTATGACATAGAAATTAGGCCCACCAATATTATCAAAGGACAAGGGTTAGCCAAATTGATGGCTGAAACTAACTTTAATGCATTGGATATCAACTTTGTAGCTGCATTAGATGATCAAGAGGAGTAGGTAACTCCATAACTAGATGAGGCTTTTATGACCTCACCCTAGTATGCAGACCTCTTTTTTGTTTTATTCAATTTAAATGTTCCTCCTGGTTTAACTAAGACAAAGGCTATATTTCTAAAATTAAAAGCAGTGAAATTTTTTATCATAGATAATGTTTTATATTGGAAAGATGTTGGTAGAATTTTACAAAAGTGTCTATTGAAATATAATGCAGAAAGAACAATGCAAGAATTCCATGAAGGTGATTGTGGTGGACATATATACTAGAAAACCACTACTAATAGGATCCTTAGAGTTCGTTTCTACTGGCCTACCCTTTTCCTTGATGTTCATAAGAATGTAACCTCTTGCCACAAATTCCAAATATTTGAGGGGAAAAGAAAACTATTGCCTCTGCCTTTAAAACCAATATTTGTTGAAAGTCCTTTCCAACAATGGCAATTAGATTTCATTGGAGAAATCTATCCACCATCCTCTTCCCAACACAAATGGATCCTCACAGCTACCGATTACTTCACTAAATGGATTGAGGCCGCACCTTCTAGATTGTCTACTGATGTTATTATTATCAAATTTTTGGAAACCAATATCCTGTCTAGATTTGGTTGTCCCAACAAACTGATTACAGATAATGTTGCAGCTTTTAAGTCGAAGAAGATGATAGATTTCTGCAACAAGTATCATATTACTTCGGGACATTCAACTAATTATTACCCACAGGGTAATGGGTTGGCTGAATCCTCAAATAAGAGTCTAGTAAACATTATTAAAAATCTGTTTGTAAAGATCAAAAAGTCATGGCACAACAAGTTAATAAATGTACTTTGGACTGAAAGACTTACGACAAAGAAATTAATTGGCATGTCACCATATCAATTGGTTTATGGGATGGATGTTGTTTTTCCATATTCTTTAGGAGTTCCAGTTATGAAGATAATTCAGGAATTGCATGTGGAGCCTAATGACATCCAGAGGAGTATTGATCACACTATTGAATTGCAGCAATCTAGGGAAGAAGTCTACAATAGATATCAGGTCATCGAGGAGAATATCAAAAATATTTTTGATGGAAGAAATAAAGAAGATGATTTCACCTTGGGGGACAGAGTTTTAAAATGGGATTCCAGAAGAGAGGACAAAGGAAAGTATGGAAAATTTGACAATCTCTGGAGAGGACCTTATATTATTGATTCTTTCAGAGGATATAATGCATTTTTTTCTCAAACATCCAGATGGAGCAGAAATGCCTGGTGGACCTGTGAATGGCAGAATGTTGAAGCATTATTTATCTTAGTGATAGAGGTTTTCTTACATCAAACCACTGTAAATATCATTCTTTTATTATTTTGATTGGGTGACTTATTGACAGAAGTTGAAGCTCGCAGAGAAGGCCCTAACCTTCGATTGATATGTTACCATAATTACTTCAACAAAAAAAGAAATCAAGTGTAGATTTTGCTGAAGTGGAACACTCAAGACTACTGATCAAATGTTCTTGGCACCTCACATGCAAAGTGCCATCCCCAGTTGGAGCCACTGTTAGGGTCCTATAATTTATAGGATCTCAAGGTGATTGAGTATTTTATCTCAGAAATATCATATTGTAAATAATT
>APFE031749106.1:117029-158735 GCA_000404065.3 Pinus taeda
AAAAAAAAAAAAAAAAATGAAAAGAGGGTTATAAACAAAAAAATATTCAAAAGGAATAAAAGATAGAACCCCATCAAAATAAAGGAAAAAAGGGAAGAAAATAGTACTGAAAGTGTTTCAAATCTAAATGCCACTATTCATAGATAGTTATATTCATGATTGATAAATAAAGGTTGCGTGCAGCTTGTTTGAAATGCCACAATGACTAGTTATTTGTTTAATCATATAGTATAACCATGGTTAAACATGTTTGAATTTCTATAAATTAGATCACAGAATAAAGATTTTCCAAACAATTTAATCTTGGTAAATGAATAGTTAGGTAAAAAATGGCATTGATTCAACTATTTAATCTAAATCAATAAGAGAAATAAGTGATATGATTTAAGTAGTTTTTGATTTTCATAAAAGAAAATAATTATGGGTTTGCTAGCCTATATGCACACCTTTAGAAAAGTAAAATGTTAACTTAGTTAAAGGGTAGGCCGAAATATTTAGTTTTACAAATGTATTTATGTGCCCTTTACCCTAAGTCTCAATGGCATTGTAAAAAGAAAAGTGAATGATGGGATAATCTATATTCATAACATGCTTTATATTCCAAACATTATCCCAAGTTTCAAAAGAAAAAAAATCTAAGGCGCATATGGAAAAAAAAAAAAATCGTTTATGGTTAAAAGGGGGCTGCACTCAAAGCATCGACATTCTCCACTCTTCATGATGAACAGAACTCATTTATTCCCCCCCCCCGTCTCCATCCTACCTATATCACCGGGGACTCCGAAAGGTGGCATTCTCTGCTGGGTCCCATCCTTACGTGGCGTCCTCTCCATATTTTGCACCCCCCAGCCTATACTAGTTACTGCCTCATACCCCCTCCAAAAAAGGCTTTCCCCTCGCCCCTTTAACGTTTCCCTACTGAACACCTCCGCCACTCCTGTTGTGCCACATTGCATAGTCATTGCCCAATTAAACGACTTCTTGAAAAAGTTACCGTTGAGCATTCAATTTTCCTTCCCAAGTAACCTTTTGACTTCAACGTCGCGTGCCAACCTCCAACGAAACTTGAGATCCTTCTTTAAAAAGCTTTGAACCATCCTCTTTATCCCTTTCACTGACTTATTTATCCTTAACTCCCAGATTTCTCTACAAAGAAACGAGTTTCGAAGATTATTGAAGCAAATCAAATTGTCAACATTCTGTCTCCCCTCCCTTGACGGCTCATAACCTCAAATTTATCCTTGGTAAGCTTTTCCATCCATCACCATTAATTTTTCATTGATCTAAATATGCCTCCAAAGAGTAAGAACCCGAAGAACCCTGTTAATCCATTAATCCCTCCATCCATAGACTTAGATCATATTCCATTAGCTGATAGGAATTATAGGATCAGTGAGACCTAGTGCAACTGTGAATTTTTGGAGCTTTATTGTTGGCTGGAGAATAAACACGCTGAAAAATAGATGAAATTATACTCTGGGAGTCCAATATTCCTCACTATATTTTCCCTCTGACCTTCCATGCCCCTGAATTCACCAGGAAATGCCAAGCATGTTATGTTCCCAGCCAAAGAGCCATTATGCCCCTTCTGTTGAGATCCTTTTTTCAATCACTGCCCAATCCATAAAACAAATGATGCTAGCTCGCCCTGTGGAAAACAATGCCCCATTTTCCTTATAAGCCCTCACTAAACTCTATTAGAAGCTTGATTTTGCTATAAGAGCCAAGATTTTTGAAATCTTCTTACCAGAAAATGCCCAATTGCCAAAGGAGAATCATCCATACCCTTCCTCAATCTTCCCTGATCAAAATAAATAGATTATAACCATAATTTCATACATTCTGGGTTATTATTCTAATATGTGGGTAGATGACCCCATTCTAGGCTTCCTTTCCGTCTTTTCCATAGATAGCACACCATTTATTTTGTTTAATTTTAGTCAATTCTTGGCTAATAGCATTCATTAGCAGTTTCTTAAGTTTTCAACAGAACAAGTGTTTAATTACAATTCAACATTAGTTTATATGTTTCTATATTATCAAGCAGGTAGGTTCAATTTTTCCAAGCAAAAGCTAGATGAAGAGGGAAACTAGTAGCCTGTAATATTTTGGACTTCTTTAGTCATGAAAGAGTAGCAAGAATTCTCCTATAAACAGTTCATTAAAGAATTTGTTCACCTAGCTATGAATATCCTAAAAAGCTCAGTACAACCCAGAATCAGTGAAGACATCAAAAGGATTATGCAATTCATAGATCAGGCCAGGATTGGAGATTGGTATTTATACCAAAATTTTACAGAAATCAGAGTTTATGGATGCGATTTAGCACCATACAAGCTCCCAAAATACCTCACCATGAGGTTTTTTTCCTGTGAACATATTAAACAAATTCCAAATTCAGATTATATTCACTTTGTGCTGGAAATGAAGAAGTCCCGGTTATGGATAAAGACACAGGTGGGCCCTTTCATATGCAACACCGGGTCAATAGGAGAAGAAGCCGACAATGTCATTAAAGAGATGAAATTCATCCTGAGTTTCACATGGTCTTATGACCCTTGGGGTATCATTTCTAAGCTGAGAGTAGAAAACAAAACTACTCCATATACCCATACCTCAAGGCTTGAGATACAGAAATATGTGAACGAGTCAAAATGGCCATAGAATACATTGCAAGAGGCTGAAGAACAATTATTTTCTACTTCAAATTTATAGACTCCCACCCCTCAAGAGAAAACAAGTAAAATATAAAGAGAGGAGGGATCATCATCAACAAAAGGTAGTGAGGCCAAGGAGTTCAGAATCAGTTACATGAAGAGAGCCAAGATGACTCCTAGGACAGATGCAGAAAATGAGATAGAAGATCAAGCTTCCATCATAATTGGAGAAACACCACCTACAAGCAGCAAGTTTGTTACATCTCCTACTGGCCCTTCAATATCACATGGTCAAAAAGAAATAGAGATATCTTCACAAGATGTTCAAGGAGAAAAGGAAAAGAGTGTTTTTTACATGTACCAAGAGATCAAATTTAAGAATGAAATTCTTAAGAACAATACCTATAATCAGTTTTGTAAGTAGACTTGCAATTCAAAGAGCATATTAATATCATTTTTTGATATAGAACAAGGAAAGATGCAGATGGCCTTCCTTGAGGCCCAAATTCCACATCTTAAGACACCAGCAGAATATAAGAGCACAACATTCAAATTCAGTACTAAAGATATCCATCCCATTGATCAAATGGAGATGCATAAACAGACTGGTGAGATGATTTCCTCTACCTTAACTAACACTGCTATGTCATCGTCAAAGTTGCAGGTTTCATATGCAAATATTTGGTCCTAGTTAAAAATGTAAAAGGTATCTTCTTTAGCAAAGGACAATAGGATCAAATATTTGGAAGATTTGGTAGTCAAGATAGGATATGATCCTAAAGATATAAATGTTGCAGAGGAGATCATCAAGAGGAAAAAAATGGACATTGTAGCATTGAGAAAGCAGTTGAAACTGCCAGCAATAGAGGATCCCTTGACTAAAGATATTGTAGAAAATGAGACACAGAAGGCTGACATGATGAAGTTAATCATAAAGTAGAATCTTTAGATCATACAAATGGAGGTAGAAATGGAGAAAATGATCAAAGAAAAATAACAGAGTCAAAGAGTAGCCATAGTCCCCCTGGATTCTCTACCCATCACTCAAGTCCCAGCTATAGGAATAGCAACTACATCAAATTCTTCAACTCAAACTACAAGTGATGAACATGTGACAAAGATGTTGGAAAATATGTAATCCAGTTAGAAGAAATTAATAAGTTGCATGCGTAGTTCAAAGCTCTGCAAGAACAAAAAGCAAGAACTGAAGCTTCTCATTTGGTTGAAGTACATAAGTCATAAAGGCTACTTGAGAAACTGCAGGAGGTGAAGAAGGATACATCAATTGGTCAAACCTTGGTCCAAGCCAGGGAAAACATTTGGATGAGTATTCTGGACTCCATGAACTAGATTTGGCCATGCATCCAAATCTTTTTTGTGCAAAAAGTACTAATACAAAACACCACTGAAACCATTGTTCAAGTAAGGGAAAAGCTAGGAGACATGCCCACAGAAGCTTCCAACATCATCAAATTCTTGAATTCAAAGAATAAGTATGAACTTGAAGAGTTAGGAATTAGTGTCAGGAATTCCACCACTTTGCAATCAAGAAGGGTTTGACTAAAAGAAATCTCATTGGTCAATTGGAGGAGAAAAGTGAAACACTAGAGCTAGGAGTGAACAGGTTTGTTAACATGATTGAAGCATTAATTCATAAAGGATTGCCCTGTATATATGTGATTAATGACAAATTGATTACTCAAGAAGATTATGTTTAAAGATGAAGGAAGTGGCCAAAAGTAGTATTAAATTCAATGGTATAGAAGTCAGCATGACAACTAGAGAATTCTTAGAGACAATGGGAAATGACTTCTTTATCCAGAATGAGGTAAAACATGTCTTCATAGAAAAGCCAACATTTGAAAAGTATACTGAGGCCGATGAGATTTACCAAAGGGTAATTAAGTTAACCATTCCAAATGAAAAAAGGTGGGAGGAACTATGTGATTTATTGGACTAAAAAGTAATTTGAATGTAGTAAGAATATCGGCCATCACATCAGCCAACACAACATAGTTATAGGTTGATTCATCAACTGAATCCTCCTAAACAGAGGCACCTCTTCACGCAGTTGTCCACCTAGCCTATGATTATGCAAAAGATCAATTTTATTGTTTAGGATAATGGTAATAATACACTCTCTCTTGAGAAAACGATTTTGTAATTAATTTTATAAATACCTCACTGTTTGAAGTATTAGGGGTTGATTGTTGAATATAACTTCCTCTGCAAATTGTAATTTTTCAAAGTTGCTGGAAGCATCAATAATATAGGGACATTTTCACAGGATCCATGTGGTGTAAGAAATGGTGATGTTTTTATTGAGTTTAAGTGTTTAATCATTGTCTCCTTTCCCTATTATTTCTAAAAAGCTTAATTACATAACAAAAACTGTGATGAATAGGATATGTTATACAAAACACCCTATTATGGTTGTTAGCAATTTATATGTTTTTTGTTGAAGTCAGATTAATGAATTCTTCATTGCTCAGTTTGTATGGAACCTTACATTTTTTATTTTTCATAATCCATTTAAAATTCTAAAAGATCCAACTAGTGCAGCCTAGCTCGCCCTGTGAAACTCCTTGAAAACTTGATGCAGATCCAGTTAATCTTTAGACTCCATAGCCCAATGGAATTATAGAAATTTAATCAACTAAACAATCCAATAAAAA
Source organism: Pinus taeda (assembly GCA_000404065.3). Taxonomy (NCBI): domain Eukaryota; kingdom Viridiplantae; phylum Streptophyta; class Pinopsida; order Pinales; family Pinaceae; genus Pinus; species Pinus taeda. Next base: position 122,362 of record APFE031749106.1, read on the forward strand.
CAATCAGTAGATTAATAACTAGCCTAAAATTCACATCAAACATAGCTAAATTTTACAAAGAGATCCCTCTATGAAGCTGGCAAGGCTAGATCCGAGGTTCCAAAGTGGTTTTGATGATGTCCTATGTGTATTTCCCTCAACCCCAAAAATACAGAATGACAACAGGTTAGATAATCCATATCAATCAAAATCTAGTGCTTCCAAAATTGTGTAATCCAATCTAGGTCCTCTTCCTGATTGCATGCATGATCTACACAACTCAGTAAATCATACAACTGATATTACACTGTCCCTGCACTCTAGTCTCAACCGGGTCTTTCTCAGAACTGACATAGATGAGTTTCCGATAAGAGAATCTTCATTTAACTAGAGTAGTACCTGTGGATGCACCAATGCACTAATTGACTGTTAATCCTCTACTAGTTCAATAAATAGTTAGAACTAGTTTAATTGTCTATAACTCAAAAAACTGAGTTATCTATTACAACTCAATCTAAACTCATAGTGGACCCCTAAAATTTAGGGAGAACATATACATGACTTCCAAAAGATTTCCAACTCGAAATTCCTAAGATAATTAAGTTAATTATACTGAATTAACTATTTACAAGTTGCTATGAAGATACAATTCTATTTTAATTCACAGTTTAAATTTAACGACAAATTTAAACTCGAATTTCTTGTTGCCATTTCTCAACACCTTCCTCCTTAGCTCATTCTTGTTGCATGAGCCACTAAACTTGAGCAGCGCCTCCTTGGTCAAGTGTTTGCTGAATACCCCAATTTTCTGCTCAACCAACCTTTCGGCTAGCTCATAAGAAGTAGGTGAGGCAAATAGTTCCCTACTCCGAATGGCCAACAATCTAGACCGCAACTCCCCAGAAATGGATTCACATCCTCCCATAGATCAAGAAAAAATGGATTTTATATATGTTATGACCATGTCAGGATGATGTTACCTAATGTTGAAGAAGCATTTGAACATTTGGATAATCTGGTCATCATACTCCAAATAAAACATGATGTTATATGTTCTAACCATGGCCATGATCTCTAGAATTTCCAGCTTCTTCCCATAGGTAAGGACCTCACTATTTTTCAAGTCCTGAAAGGTCTCCATTATCAGTCTGAATACTCTCCTCATAATAACATCATTGTGACAGGTCAAAGGAGTGATTAGCACCATGATATGACTGATACACATGGCAGCCAGAAGTTTGACCCCTTCACAAGTGTACTCCAAATACTTGTGCTGTACCCATGAAAGCATGTCTAATTTTAGAGCCCAGTTTAATTCCTTCTCATATGATGGATCCATCTTGGAAAGGAGTGAAGTGAGCTTTTCCAGCTTGAGAAGGGAATTTATTATAATCCCCATGAATCTCAAAGCTATCCCAAGTGCATAGATTTTGGGTACTACTTCATGTTCTTCTTGTGGTTTCTCTTGTTGTAGCATAGAGCGTATCTCCTTGGAAAAGGCTCTGTTAACTTCTTTTGCAAGTTTATAAAGGGAATTTATTAAGCCTTCATCCATGCTTTAGTCCAGTGAAGTAAACTACATTAAGTTGTTTTATGCATGACTTTGACTACAAAATCCCCTTGTAAAATACCTCTATTTGCCAACAATTTCTGAGACTATTTGCTGTATTTCTATTGGGAGACTTTGTCCAATAGTTAGGTGACTAAGGCGACTAAGGCGTTGTAGGTTATTTCCATAGTTTTTGTTTGCAGGACAATTTACACAATGCACCAAATAGATTACAAAAAAAATTATCCAAGAATTAACACATTACTATTATGTAATAGTCACACCCCATAGAACAGTATTTTCTTACTTGAAATATAAATAAACAGTGAGTAGTCAAGAGAAATTGAACTTGGTCACATATTTGGTAATGATGCTTTGGCTCCTGGAATGTATATCAATAGAGAGAAATGATCTTGTGGTAGGAAATATATGTGATTTGTACTGCTCAGAAATTTTCTATGCCTTTCCTCCTTACGTAAACTTAGTCTTTAACTCTTGTAGCAGACGAGCAACAATATATGTACTTGGCTCCATTTTTTAAAGTATTACAAAAAATAACAGATATAAAATTTCTTTCGACTTCCTAAAAGGGATTCTTTAGTTGAATGAAGAATCCAATGATACAGTCTTGGCCCAATTGGCCAATAATTTGATCCTTTACCAGAAGATGCCAACTTCAGTTATTTGGCATTCAATTAGCGCATAAGTAGATAGTGTCGCTTTCAGGAAATTCACCATTCCAGCTTAAGCAATGACAATGTTGATTCACCCTTTAGGAACATTGAATATTTGTGATGATATTGAATTCTGATCACAATAGATACCTCTAGACTTGATCAAGAAGTGAGCCCCTTCTACTAGATGGTTGTTATCCTCTTACAGGCAACAACACAACCTCTTTTTTTTTGACAAAATAGTCCCGCAAATGACTGTAATAACATATAATTCCACGCAGACCAGAGAAGAGGAAACCCTTTTCCGCTATAATAGTTGCGAACTTGGTCTATCGTGCTGAAAAATCTAGGTGCTAATTCATGGCTCCCTTCAATAATGTGGTTCCACCTACAAATAAGTCTGGTGCTCGAATTTCGGTATTTTACAGTCACTATAAGATTCACTTTTTTTTTAGGAATGGACTCGTCCCACACAATTTCAAGTACCCAACATTCTGACAAGTTTTGTTTAGTGAACACATGTTTTGTTATCATCACCATCATTACATAAATGTGTCGAACCAGACCACCGCATCAGATTCGCTACCATTATACTCCCTCTAACTGTACACTCTGTGATCCAATATTATGCCTCATATCCTTTACTTTTGTGATCCAACTCACTATGCCTTGCAAACATACACACAAGATAGCTTATTCATTAACACTGCTACGAAATGAATAATCTTTCATTAATTCACAACTTGAAGGGAACATGGACCGTTTCATTTCATATACTTCATACAAGGACCATATTAAAAATCATGTCTAAAAGTATATCTATTCGAGACATTGTTGATTAGGATTCTTTTTTAACATTGTTGCATTTGCCTATGCGCTTGAGACACATCCATGATTACAATGAAATTTGCATGTTTTCTTTTTTTATAATTACATTGCAAAAGCGTTTTTGAACCTTCTAAGAAATCAAGTTTTATAGTTTTTTGACATGATCACTCAATAATTACATTCATATATAAAGACTCCCAACGTATATTTCTTCACCACGATTTGAAAAAATGATGGAGATGATCAGGTGAAGATTAAATTTTATAGCAGAGATAAAATTTGGTGATGGATGCATATATTTAATAGAATGATAGCGTATGCATATTTTTTGAACTATATTTAAATAATTTTCCAACAAACAAGTTTAAAGTGGGATTATTAAGTGAAGTTGGCTCGGTCATAGAGATGAATCTGTTAAGTTTATAATATGTGGTTTTCAAGAACATGGTTTTGGTGACTCAAGGTATGTTTCCTATAATATTTCATATAATGAAGCCTATAAATATCCTTGAAATCCTAAGTTGTAAGGTGCAAGAAGTGAGTGGGTGTTAGGATGATTTGGTTGATAACTTGACTAGATTTGGCCAAACGATCATTGAACCTTCATAGCTTGTTTTTCCTAGTTGGAGTTTTCTACTTTAAATCCTATGTGTGAGTTATGTGCATGTTTCTATGTTATGATTAATTATATTTTCTCTTGGAAACTAGGGAAATACTGAGGAGGGTTGAATCAATATTTTAACACTTATAAAAATTAGTTATTCAATTAAACACATTTAACAATATAACATCATATCAATCACATAAATCTTTGAACATGAGGAGTTTATGTGGAAAGCCAAATGGGAGGAAAGCACAATTTTTTTTATTTTCTATTATGATGTAAATGTTTCTTTCAACTCTAAATTACATCAAATTTTGTAGACACCAATCTACAAGAGGCTCCAAGCCCATTTTCTTTGCAAAAGCCTGCATGCTAGAAGTGCCAACTCCCTAATCTTTATAGGCACCAACCTAAAGGATGTTTCAACACCCTTGATTTACAAGAACCAACTTGGATACTCTTTTAGATCCTACATTTATCTAATTTTGAAACTTGGATATAGGGAAAATAAAATATTTGAGAAACAACAATTTAATTATCATATCTCCTCACACCTTTATGCAACAACCTTTCTTCCTTTAATTCATTGATTCATCTAAATTTTCTTCAGATATGCAATATTTAAGTTTTGCAGTTTGGTTCACATTTCTTCTTATACAAATCACACTTATTTTCCTTCTGCAACTCAATTGTAGTTCTTACTCTAAATTTTGCATGGGAACACACACACAATTCTTACATCAATTGATTTTCATTTCATAGACATTACACCTTTAACTTTTCTTTTAAAACAACCTTTAATCATTTAACAATATTTTTGGGCTCGAACGTTAAATTTATATTCGTAGCCCTTGATGGTTAGCTCCCAGTTACACATGATCACAAGATCAAATCATTGGCTTGATGCCAAAAGGTGTTTAGCCTAAAAATAGAGTTATTTTCCCAATTGTTAAACAACCAATGCATCTACAAGTGTACCATGTACTTTCATTTCAATCTACAAATGAAATGACATTGTAAGGCCCCTTCATCTTTCTGATAATTAACCAAAGGGTGGGGAGGGGTTGGAGAGAGGAATACATCTGCAATTTGTTTCCTACAAGAATAAATGGTCCCCACTTTTTTAAAGTGTGGAAAACGTACCCTAAGAATAAGTTACATATAACAGTTGGAAAATTACCATGAGCCCCCCTCCCCTCCATCTGATAATTAACAAAGGGGTGGGAGTTTGCAATCTATCACTTACCACATATAATAATTGACATTATCAAGTCCCTATTTGTTGGCTACCACTTGAATTCTAAATTCCTATATACCGACAATATTAGAAACATGTATATGTGGAACCTCAACGTGAATCTTTAGGACTTGATTAGATCTAGATATGGGAAATTTATAATAGTACATGTTGTGTGCATTTTTGGATCACTAGATTATCTACTAGAACTAGATATACTTTGATGGCTCTTGGTACATGGCCCACCTTAACTTGAGAATGGAATTAAGTTATGCATTTGAGGATCCTGCATCCAACCCCTTCTCCATGTATTAAATTTCTTGCACCCTTCAACTCCAGAATTGTCGGCTCACTTCATGATGAAACTTGTGCTAAAAATTGTATCCAAAGAATGAATTTATCTAGTCCTTTAGTAATGAAGCATGTTTTGTGCACTTCCGTACCACCAGATGCCCTGATATTATTTTATCTCCAAACTCCAAAACATGAAAAAAAAGTTTAAATCTTTTAACATTGCAAAGGAACTCCCTAGCCCGAATCACAAATATCTTCGACATCATCTACCATATTAACTCTCTACCATGTTTCATTGCATGTCACTGCCATGTGTGGCTTAGAAAAGGGTCGCTTGGCCACCCAAATAGGCCAAATCCACATTCCATGTGCCATAACCACAAAGTGCCACGTGTCATCCTGTACACATCAGCACCATGTTTCAGTATCTCATTAGGTTACATCCTCTCCTTGTCACGTCATGTTGGCGTGTTGCTCATTGCTTACCACCTGTTGCTACCATGCGCACATATTTAGAGTTGGTGGTCCATTAAGTAGTTTTTTTCTTAAGCCAAGCACCTTGTGACAAAGATTTGTGACCACGAGCCTCGTTGGCCAGTGCTCACCACTCATTTTTTATGAGTAGGACCTTTTGGTCCGGGTAGTTCAATAAGCACTTGGGCACTTACCACTAGCTCCTTGGTGGCTGGGTGTTGTGACCAATGCCTTAATGTTGAATCACGTGCCACTCACCACTTTATTTGTTGTATTATTGTTTGTTGTTGATCCGGTGAGGGGCCCCTGCTATAACCATGAGGCTTTGAAACCTTGTATGTGCTTCAAATCCTTATTTCTTATTTTCCTTTGGGAGTTAGGCTAAGTTCCATATATAATTAGAAAGGTCTTGGAAAGGACTATCCAATCAAGCATTTTTCATGTTCTTTATAAGTTGTTACCTACAAAAAAAATTCCTTTTGTTATAACTCTATAATTTCCCTAGGCCGAGGAGAGAAACCTAGAGAAAACCACAACCCACTTTTAAAGCTAGAATCTATCCCTTCCAGCTTCAGAGAGGGATCTCTATATATGATTTTGATTTCTATTTTTAAGATCTTGGGCTAGTTATTACTATTCTAGGTGGGTTATTCAAAATTTTTCTTGAAATATGTTGGAATAGCCCATTGGGCATGGAGTCATAAAATTTTGAGTAATCAATTACAAAAATGAGAGAGAAGTTCTAATAGGGCGGGATAGGAAAACTCCTAGATCTTATAGAGTGCTTGTGGTATGATTAATATAAATGATATTTAATTTCAAACAAATATAGAGCATACATAGATGAATTCTATACTTAACATCCAAAAGAAAAAATTGGTATTGTTAACAAGCCAAAGAAGAGTACACTTAAGCAAATTCGGCCCTTAATCTTCTTGAAAAAATAAGGAGGGCAAAACATATGGAATCTTAGAAAGAGAAACAATTTTACATGAGAGAACACATCACCATTTGCTTGACACAAGAATCCTGGAACAAAACTGCCTTTGTATTTCTGAAAATTGATTACTTTGAGTACAATCCATAGCTTACATCAAGGTAGAGATCTTTTCTTCATACATAATCCAACCCTTACTTATTACAAAATATTTATAGACTTGCTATTGAACTAACTTCAGATTCCAAAAAGGAATCAATTACAAAATTATATTTAACAAAGTTACATATATTTCTAAAACAAAAGTAGAAAATAGTATTTCTGAAAAAATTCGGCTGTTTGTTGAAACTTTGAAGGAAATTTCTTGCTAATTGTAGCTATTTTCTAGCTCCTTATGTCTGTCTTGTTGTCAAAATTGTAAAATTTCTACTTGTGCTTATTCGCCAATTCTAGTAATTAGTCCCATCGCCCTTCACTTGGGATAGAGAAATTCGCAATGTTTCTAAATATTTGATCTGCCTCACTGTAAGTCTAAAAAGTTGGCTTATTCAAAAACAAATAATGAATCTTGTGTTGAATGTTTAAATCAAACTGTAGGCCCTCCATAAAGGCTTCTCCATTGATAGTTCCCTTTGCCTTTGCAAAATTAGATGCATCTGCAACTATGTTTCATAAGTATTCCTGGTAATTTTCTAATGGAATCAATTTTGCATTAGAATTTCTCAAAGTTAGAATTCCTTTCTCCTATAACAAAAAAAAAAAACTTTTTGTTAAATCATCTTACCTATAGCTCTAAGTTTTTACACTTATTCTCCAATTGCTCCATAAGACTCCTCTTAGTTAAAACTCTTTTGAATTCCATCACTATCTCTGTCTTATGCTTAATATTCAGCTCTTCAAGCTCATCTCTACTTTCAGAGTTTAGCATTCTTATAATTTTTTGTGCTTCTTCTAGCCTTTTCTCAATAACAATTTTGTTTTTTCCCACTGCTGCTTTCACTCTTTCTGCTAGTTCTTCCTCTTCAAAAATAATTATATATGGCCACAACTCAGTAACATTTGCATTGATATTGTGCCAATTGTTGTGTTTGGCTTCTGTTAACATCTGAATAATGAGGGATTGATATTCATACTTCTGAATCTATTGAATTAACTTGTAGTTATTTTTTGCTTCTACCAAATATGTGTTGTATGCTATAATCTTTCTTTCTTCCATTTTAGTGAGTACTTCTGTCAATTTATCCACTTCTTTTTTTGCCAATGATAATTCCACCAAATCTTGAGCTATATTTTATAAGGAATATGAAACTGATGCTTGTGTTGTTAGTTGTGTTAAGGTACCTATTGTTGATGTTCTTGTTGTTGATGTTCTTGTTGTTGATGCTCCTGCTATTGATGTTCCTGATCCTCCCATTACTCTTTTTCTTTTAGTAATTCTTCCATATGCTCTCCCATTTTCTGAATTTGCATGTTTTGCTCCACCACTATTGTGAACAATTTTTCTTTATCCATCTCTAGACTGGTGACTTCCTTAGTCTGAGGGTGTTTTGTAGTTGGGAGCTTCAACTATTTCATGAGGGTTTGAATATATTCATTCTTGTTCTTGTTTATCTCTTATGCTACCTTGACATCACTAGGATCATATCCTAGCTTGACAACCAAATATTCTAATGTCTTAGTCCTGGTGTCTTTGGTCAGAGAAGACATTCTCTCAATCTTCAACTGTGAGTGCATAATATTTAAAGAAACTTGTAATTTAGAAGTAGTTATAGCTGAGTTGGTTAAATTCAAATAGATCATATCACCTGCCTTCTTATGCAAATCAATCCAATCAATTGCATGAAACTATTTTCTTTCAATTGAAAATATGGAGGTCTTATAATCTTCAACACTTCTGGGGGCCTAGCACTTTGGGTTCCAAAAGGGCCATTTGAAACCGCCCCTTTTCTGAGTCAAATGCAGCCAACAACCTGTGTTGAGTAGTGGCAGTTTGTTTCCAAAATTCTGAGTATGTTAAATCTTTTAGAGCTTAATTCTTCAATTTGATCTTTATGTACCTTATAAAAATGCTCTGTTTTGATGGAACTTGAGAGGTAGAAGAGAGAGGAGACTTAGTTCTCTCTTCTACATATGGGAGAGAGGTGGTAGGATTGTCTGTCAAACTCAAAGTAGTCTACTCTTATGCATCCCTTTCTTGTAAAGATTCTTCTTTAATAGTGATCACCTGAGGACTAGTCTTACTATCAATCTTTTTGGTGTTCTGTGGATCCTTTTTGCTTCTCTTAAATACAAGGAAATATGTAGCCTGAGTTTCTAAATCTGTTGGGGATATGCTTTCCCTTGGCCTCTTTATTTCTTTGCCTTTAGGAATAGGATTTTGTAAAGAAGATTGACTGACTAACTGCTCTTCTGCTTCTTGTCGTGTGTTCTCTACCCATTCCTCTTCATTAGCATATTTCTCTATCTTTGGCATTAGTGTATGTGGATAAAGAGTCCTCTTTTGTTCAGCCCTCAGCTTGGGAATTATCACTAAAGGATAATAAGACCATGTGAAACTGGGTTTGAATTTCATCTATTCTAAAATTGCCTCCACTTCCTTTGCTGTTGCTCTGGTATTCACAATATAGGGACCTATATGTTTCCTTAGTTTGAACTGCGTCTTCTTCTTATTTGACACAAAGTGTAATTGACCCATGTTGAGCATTTGTCTAGCATATTCTAAGGTGAAAAATCTTACTGGCACAAACACTGGTAATCTATAAGGAGGAGCTCACACCCATAAATTCTGATTCTATATATTTCTGGTATAAATACCAGTCTCCAACCTTTGACTACTCTGAGAGGTGCAAAAATTTATTAATTTTCAGAGATATTATCGGTATAATATCACTGCATAACAAACATAAATATGTGTGAAGGAACTTATCTAAAAAATTTGTATATGTATATTCCTCTAAATTTCTTATGACTAGAAAATTCCAAAGAATAACTAACAATGGGCTTCCTTGCTTATCCATCTTCTATAATTGAAACTTGAACCTATCTTCCTGCTAAAATATAATTAAATAAAATAAAACTGACTGGTGTTTGAACACACCTTAAGCTTTTAGCTTCTGAAACTACTCATGTATGACATCTGAAAAATACTGACTCTAATTGAACAGAAATGAAGTCTTCTGACCAACTATAAAATCTGATCAAATTCCTAAAACCACCTCATCAACCAACTGGTATGTAGGATAACCAAATAAACGATTAACCTTAGATATCACTTGTCTTGACATTTCTAGGAGTATAGAGGTAGAATATGGTGGGGTTGTTTTAGGCAACTCAAAATTTTCAGGTAGGAAAAATGTAAGCTCACTGGGGAAAGGTAAGATTCTTGTACAATTCTGTTAGTGCATCAGTGCAAAATGGATGCAGGAAGGTCTGAGGTCTTATTTTCAAGGCTTCAAAAATTCTCTCAAGGGAAATGGAAAAGAGGACCTCATTGTTCTAAGCAATCACTTCTTTTTGGCTTGGGAGGTATATTAGATGAAACCAAGTAGAGAATTCAGGGAAGAAATGATTTTGGGGAAAGGTAAAATGGGGAAGGAAAGAATCATAAATTCTTAAATCATCATTTTGGTCTAATTATTTTTGTTTCGCCCAATTGTGGAGCTCATAGAGGTACAATTTACATTAGGTTTCAACAATTTTATATTGGGTATCTATCAATGGCATTTTATCAAGATTAAGGACAAGCGGTATGAGGGGATCCTCTTCAGGTGATTTTCCTTTTCCCTTATGTGAAGACATCTCCAATTATAGAGGAAAAATGGAGGAATAGGGAATTAAATAGGGGAAATTGAGGAACAAAGGATTACACAGGAAAATAGAAGAACAAAGCTACCAGGAGACTTGTTTAACTGAAGTTGGAGAGGGAGATGACTCAAAATTTCATGCTGGTAACTTCGTAATGGCTCTGTCCTAGCCTACAAAATTCAAAAAGTGATGAAAGGAAAAATATTGTAGTTGTATGAGAGATTTTATAGCGGGTTTGATAGGCATTATAACACAATTGTTACTGTTTTGGGAGAGAGACATTTATTTGTAATAGAGAAGTTGGTGAGAGGAGTCTAATGCATGACATCTATTTACAATTTGGTGGGTAATTTAAGAGCTAACGGTCGAGTGACATGGATGGAGGGAAGGTGACGTGGATGGCGAGAGGGTTGAACAGCAATAGGGATGACAGATGGTGGTGCGTGACTGGTGGAGTAGAGGATAGGTGGATGTGAAGGAAAAGTCTGGGGCGAGTTGGTAGAGAGAGGAATGGGATGACAATTTTTTTGGGGGGGAGTGGGGGGGTAAAGGTGGTAAGTGGTAAATGTACTGGACCCCCTAAAAATTCCCTAGAGATGACACGTTATCAGATGGGGTTTGATTAAAACTATTTTTCACCCCCCCTTCTGTTATGTCCTGGAGGGTCGAGGGGGGGACCCAAAACTATCCTCTGCTATTGATCGAGGAAGTGATCATCACTATTGTACGAATGTGCGCTAACTTTATCGGAAATGACAAAACAATCTTTTCATACATATTTTATTTTTATTTGAAATAAAAATTAAAATAACATGACTGTGGCAACATTTACACTTGCGCGTCCATACTTTGGGATCTATGTTTTTATTTTTCTCATATATATTTCTTTATTCACCCCATTTTATTTTCTTTTTTTTATTCTTTTTCTATTTTTCTATTTTTCTTCTTCTTTACTATTTTTTCCTTTTTCTTTTATGAACTAAACAAATTTAAATGAAGAATAAATTTTTACGATATCCTAGTGGGATGAATAACTAATTAATCATAGATGACTACTTTATTTGTAGGACCATAACATTGGCTCCAATGGGGATGACATCCTCCCTGTGAATTTTCAAGAACACCATAGATTAGTAGCCTTATCCATTGGGAAATTATTTCATCATCAAAAACCGAGACTAACCTTTGTAAATTGAAAATCATAGATACAGTAGCAATTCATCTGAAACTTAGGGCCTTCACTTCAGACTTCAATTTTTTATGATAGCCACCCACACTTGCAATAATTGGAATAATAAAATGATATATTCAATGATGTATTTTGTGATTGAATGAACTTAGGTGAAGCAGTGTTGGAGCAACCCACCATTAATAGGTCCTCCTGATAGTGTTTCTCCAGTCATATCTTCTAATCAAAATGCATTGTTTCCATGGAAAGGTCTAATCTTGTAAGGGCCTTTCCACAAAGTATCATACTTTCCATGTTTTCCCTTCTCCTCATTCCTGGAATCCCATTTTAAAACAAGGTCACTAAGCTGGAAATCATCTTCTTTGACTCTCTTAGCATGATTTATTTTGATCCTATCCTGAATTACATGTGCAACATTGTAGACTTCTTCTCTAGTCTATTGCAAATGTATCATTTGGTTGATCCTTCTTTTTGTGTCATTAAGTTTTTCTTTCATTTCTTGTAACAATTTTAGTACTAGAATTCTAATGGAAGTAGGAAAAACTCCATCTATTCCATAAACCAATTGGAATGGTGACATCCCAATTCACTTTTTTGTGCTTATCCTATCAATTCATAGAGAATTTATTAATTTATTGTGTGAGGATTTCTTGTTTTCCTACAACAACTTTTTTATGATTTTGACTAGGTTCTTATTAGAAGATTCTGGTAACCCATTTCCCTAAGGATAATAAGCAGTGGAATGTCCTAATACTATATGATATTTGTTGCAGAAATCAACCATCCTTTTAGATTTGAAGGCAACAACATTATTTTTGATAATTTTATGGGGACAACCAAATCTGGAGAGAATCTTACCTTCAATGAATTGTATGATTATAAAATTTGTAGCTTTCCTGGTTGGAACTTCTTCTATCCATTTGGTGAGTTGTTGTCAGGATCCACTTGTGTTGAGCTAAAGAACTTGGATGAATTTCTCCTATAAAATATGAACCCCACTGTTGGAAAGGAACCTCCACTAAAATAGGCTTCAAAGGTAAAGGTAAGCGCTTTCTCTTGCCTCAAAAATCTAACATTGATGACAAGTTGAAACCTTTTTATGAATGTCAGCAAACAAGTAGGCCAGTAAAATCCAACTCTCATGATTTTTTGTTGTTGTGGTTTTCCAGTGAATATGTCCTCCACAATTTCCTTGATGAAATTCTTCCATTATCTTATATGCTTCATCCTTCAATAAAAAAAATAGTAAAATTCCTTTAGCATCGTTCCAATACAAAGCTTGATCTAAAATGCAGAACTTTACAGCTTTCAGTTTGAGAAATATTGCCTTGGTTTTTGTCAAACTAGGTGCAGCTTGTAAATTCTACAGAACATAAACAATATTTGTATACTAGGGAGAAGTAACAAAATTTTCTGATACCTAAGGCATTTCTAGATCCTCTTGTTCATCAAGAGAAGATACAAAACTGATGTGTAATGCATGAAAATTTGACTTAGCCATTAATTTTGCTAATCCTTTACCTTTGATAAGTTTTGTGGGCTTTATTTCCATGTCATACTCCAAAATTATTGTTATCCATTTTCCCCTTTTTCCATCTAGATCAGTCTGAGTAATGATTTCTTTAATATTGTACATGGAACATAAGTAACTATGTGATAATGTAATATATACAATCTGAAATCCTTCAAGGCCTTTACGAAAACAAAAGTTTGATTTTCCATAATATTATACTTTAATGAAACATCTCTTAAAGCTTTGCTAAAAAATTCTATAAGCTACTCATGTCCTTCTGGTTTTTCTTTAATAATACTATTGCAATAGTATGCTCTGAAGCAAAGGAAAAAATCATGAAATCTCTAGTATAATTAGGACTAATCAAAGTAGGAGTGCTGGTCAAGGTTGTCTTTACATCACTGAATGAGCTCTTGGCTTCATTATTCCATTTGATTTCATTGTCCTTTTCCAACATGTTTGTGATAGCTCTTAATATTTCAACTAAATTTGGAATAAACCTCAAAAAAATTATTCTACGAATGAAGGACTGCACTTCTTTTTTGTTCCTAGGTGGATCAATTTTCATAATAGCTTCAATTCTACTTGGGTCAATTCAAATACCATATTTTGAAATTATGTGACCAAGTGATATACCTTCTTCTAAGCCAAACATACATGTCCTGGGATTCAAGGAAATACTGAATTTCCTATATTTCTCGAAAACTCTTTTTAAATGAAACAGGAGATTCCCATCAGTTTTGGAGAACGTAGTGATGTAATCTAGATATATCATAATAAATCTATCCTTCTCATCTAAAAAAGAAATATCTTTTGCTCTCTGAAAAGTTTCTCCTACATTCATAAGTCCCAAGGACATCCTCACATACAAGAAGATTCCCCATGGTGTTGTGAAATCTATTTTGTGTTGATCATCTGGATGAACAAGAATTTTGTTGTAGCATGAAAATCCATCAAGCAATGAAATTTTTCTAGAACCAACTACCTTTTCTAGAATATGATCCATTTTCAGTAAAGGGTAGTTATCCTTGAGAGAAAATTTATTTAAGTTTCGGAAATCCACACATAATCTAATTTCCCCAATATTTTTCCACGTTGGTACCATATTTGATACGCATTTAGAAAAACTCAAAGGTACAATAATTTTAGCATAAAAAATTTCTTACCTCGTTTTCAATTAAAGGTAACAGAACAGGATTCACTCTTATTAATATATGTTTGAAAGGTTTATGGTCTTCTTTGATGGGAATAGTATGCTGACTAATGCTAGTATCATAGACCCTTCATATCCCCATGCAGAAACATCAGAGTATTCTTTCAATAGATTAATGTATTTCTATATTTATTCAGGAGGTAAATACTTGGAAATCTTTACAATCTTTGGATTATTCTGAGTCCCTATATTACAGTCTTCAACTTCAGCTCCCACAGGTTGCATCTTGGGATTTTGAGCCACATCATTAAAATTAAAAAGTTCTTCAAGTGGTACTAAACCCCTTGGTAGCACATTATCTTTCAACTGTAAGATTTAGAGTTGTTATGTGTCCCCACTAACCTGGTTCACCATCATTTTATTTTTATCCTTTTATGCCCTATTTTCTGTATCAATATGTACATTCTAAAATTCTCCCTTTAACTGCAAAAAAAATCTCTACTTCTTCGTCACTGCCAAACACTTTCCAATATATAATTTTATTAGGGACAACAAGTCTATGTTTCATTTCAATCTCATATTTTTTGTTTGGATAGGAAGGAATTTTACATGTATTGGATGAGGTATCCAATGCATCAACTAATATATTTTTATTTCTAGGTATCAAAGACAACTAATAATATGGAAAACACTCCAAAAAATCCAAAAAAACATTTTTGTTGGCCCTTAACCTAGGATGTTTACTTGAATACTCCCCTTTAATATAATTTATGATGAGTTATGAATCACCATGTACTAAAATCTTTTTAGCTCCTAACCTCGTTAAAACCTACAATCCTAAAATTAGTTTTTCATACTTAGCTATATTGTTGGTGCATTGGAAATTAAGCTTGTAGGAATATGCCTTTGATATGCATGTTTTTGAGTTTAAGACCCATACACTAGCCCCTGCTCCTTCCATGCAAACTACTCCATCAAAATCCATATTCCAAAGGGCTTCATCCTCTTCATCTTCGGTTTTAGTCTTAAATTTCATGTCCTTTGTTTTGCCTAATTGACTTTTTATATTTGACACTTTTTCTTCTAAACATATATCATTATATAGAATGAAAGAGTCCATGTCTGAATGAAAAAAATAAAGTGGGTAATTATTGGGTTTGTCTTGGCTGCTTAACATATATTTCATTTGTCTTTCCCTGTACAGTCTCCTTTGTTGACCACATACATGAATAATTGTATATGTCATGTCCATCTGTAGGGTACCATGTAACCTTTCCCCCCAAGATCTTGACAGGAGCATTTGATATTTAGGAGGTATAGCAGCTACAAAAATATCTATGACCACACTCTTTGCTAGGATTTGGGCTAGACTCACACATAAATCCTTGATGAGACCTAAACATCTTACTTTGCTAGAATCAAAAGAGTAAAGGTCTTTATATGGTCTCATTATATATAATCCTAACTTTTCCATAATGACTCTAGGCATGAGATTATGTGAACCACCTAAATCCAACATAGCATTGTGCAAAATGAAGTCATGTATGCTAAGACTAACATAGAATGGTGGCACATTACCATCTTGTGACTTTCCTTCAACTTCAGGTCCAAATAATAATTTAGGCTGGTCATCATATAAGTTAATCGTATATGTTCCCTCTTCTATATTTAATGCTTTTATGACTTGAGTTCTATACACATTCCCTTTTATACAATTTTGTTAGAGGAACACAAATTTTAACCTTGGATAATTCATTTTCAATATGAAAGAAGGTTGTGTCTTTTCTACTTCTTTAATACTTAGATCTTTTTTTTGAGGTACCTCTTTTAGGGTGTCATGTCTTGACTGGCTCGTAGAAGGTGTATCAATTTGAATCTTCTTGGGAGGGTTTGTTGTAACCTTTTTACTTCTCAAATTATATTGTTTCTATACTTCCATAATAGAATTTTGGTATCCCTTCTAATAATCATCTGATTCTGCAGGGATGACTTCTTGTTGTGATAACAAGAACAAATATTGTTCCTACTTGGTTAATAAAATAGTACCTATTTCTCCTTCATGAAAAATATTAATCTTATTCTCTTCAGGCTCATCAACTATTTCATTTTCTTCATCTGCATAATTTTCCTAAAAAGAAAGTCTATTTTTTTGTTGATCTATTGTGGCTCTTTTCTTTCTTTTTTTAATTTGGGGTTGGTTAATTAAAAAGGTAGGATTTCTGATCTATCAACTTCCTTGTGGTTCTCTTGGTGGAGATTTATCAAACAAACTCATTATTTCCATCATCCTTCCCATAGTTTTAATTAAGGTGTCTAGTTTTGCATCTGATGAAGAAGAAGGTTCTTCTCTAATAGTCACCCTTCTTTCGGCATTTAACTTTTCTCTTTTGGCTAACAAATTTTCTTCTACACTAACAACATTTCTTTGCATTTATTCTAAGGTAGCATGATTCCTTTCTCTCAATTCATAATCCATATCAGCATCAAATCCATCTAGAAATCAAATTAAAGCTAGTCCTCGTGGAGATTATATTGTTGTTGAAATAAAATTGTAAATATTGTTAAATCCAATGCAATAATATTGAACTATTTCACCTAGATCTCTCCTTAGACTTTCATACTCTGCAAGGATCTGAAGACGATTCTGTTTAACTTCCCATCTTGAAAGGAAACTTGGGTGAAATTATTGTAGAGTTGCAATACTACCAGTTGGTAATCCCCTAAACTATTTTCTAACTTCCCCTACCAAACTTTGTGTAAAGAGCCTCATTTTCATATCATTATCATCAAGTTCTTCTAAGTCTGAGAAGTCATTCATCTTGTATACGTGTTGCTGTGCTATGATAGGTCGAATGCTATCAAATTGGGGTATACATTGTGCATAATTCTGTGTCATGGCATTCAACTATGCTAGTAAAACCAAAGGGGCATAACGAGTTGCCATGACTAGAATATGAGAGTTGAGGATGAAATTGTAGTTTTTCTTGGTGTTAGCGGTTGTAAAGAAGGTGGAATTATGACTTACTGAGTTAGTATAAAAGGGGTTTGGATGGGAGATGAAATGGGAACATTGGTGAAAAGAGAAACCATAAGAGGGGTTGATGATGAGGAAAAAGAAGAAAAGGTAATTTGCTTACCTGTGAATGGTTTCTGAGCAACTCAATTCAATTTAGCCACTAAATCTTCAAGTTTTTCAAACTGTTGAATGACATTTTTATCAGAATCTAAAATGATAGGATGATGTGATGATATATAAGGTTTCAAAATATTTTCATCAAAAAATGTCTTAGGGACAAAGCTTTTTGATTTGTTTCTAAAAATTCTATGCTCAAAAGGTAAGTCAAATTCAATATCCACAATAGTTATAAAAAATTTTGGAAGTGAATTAGCTCTTGGAAAACGATTATTTCTTCCTTGGCTCTCTGTAAAACCATTCTTCCTAATTATATTCTCAGAATTATTTACAATTTTAGGTGGGTTAGGATTTGGGTGGGATTTGGTGTATATTTTCATGGGAGCCAGGTCTTCAACTAGATTATTTACAGCTAGGTATATATACAAAATCGTGGTGAAAAGTTAGCCTAAATAGCTTCTAATTCACTGTCACCCATAGGAAATAGCTTTGGAGCTCTGAAATCAATATTTACCACAGAAATATTTTGTTTTTTAGGTCATATCCCTAGTATGGTCGATGTAATGTTATCACTCTGTAATTTCCCTAGGTTGAGGAGAGAAACCCAGAGGTAACCACAAACCACTTTTAAAGTTGGGATCTATCCCTTCTAGCATCATATAGGGCTCTCTCTATATGATTAGATTTTTGTTTCTAAGATATTAGGCTATCTATTAAAATTTGAGGTTGGTTTTTCAAAATTTGGGCTAAAAGATGTTGGAAGAGTCCATTGGGCATGGATTCATAAAATTTTGAGTAATCAATTACAAACATGACATAGGAACTGTAACATGGCAGGGTAGGAAAACTCATATATCTTATAGTATGAATAAGATGAATGATATTTAAGTTCAATTAAATATATAGCATACACTGATGAATTCTATTCTTAATATTGGAAAGACAACATTGATATTGTTAATAAGCCAGAGCAGAGTACACTTAAGAAAATTTGGCCCTTAATATTCTTGCAACAATAAGAATGGAAAACCATATGGAAACTGAGAAAGAGAAACAATTTTGCATGAGAGAACACGTCACCATTTTCTTGACACAAGAATCCTGGAACAAAAATACCTTCGTAGTTCTGAAAATTGATTACTTTGAGTACAATCCATCACTTACATCAAGGTAGATCTCTTTTCTTCATACATAATCCAACCCTTACTAAGTCTTATTACAAAATATTTATAGACTTTATATTGAAATAACTTTGGATTTCAAAAAGGAATCGATTACAAAATGATATTTAACAAAATTACATATATTTCTTAAACATAACTAGGAAATAGGATTTCTGGGAAAATTTGGTTGTTTGTTGAAACCTTAAAGGAAATTTCTCACTAACTGTAGCTATTTTTCAGATCCTTATGTCTGTCTTGTTGTCAAAATTGTAAAATTTCTACTTCTTCTTATTCAACCAATTCTAATAATTGGTCCCATCGCTCTTCACTTGGGATGGAAAAAATCACCTTGTCTCTAAATCTTTCATCTACTTCAGTGTTAGTTTGTAAAGTTGTTTATTAAAAAAAATGATGGATCTCATGTTGAATGTTAAATCAAGCTATGAGCCCTCTAGAGAAGCTTCTCCACTTATAGCTCCCTTTTCCTTTGTAAACTTAGATGCATCTGTAGCTACGTTGCATAACTATTCTTGGTAATTTTCTAATGGAATCAATTTTCCATTAGAATTTCTGAGAGTTGGAAGTCCTTTCTCCTGTAACAAAGAAAACTTATTGTTAAATCTTTTGACATGTAGCTCCAATTCTTTACACTTATTCTCCAACTACGCCATAAGTCTCTTCTTAGTCAAAACTCTTTTGACTTCAATCATTGTCTTTGTCCTATCCTAAATATTCAACTCTTCTATTTTTTTGTGCTTCTTCTAGCCCATGCTGAATATACTCTTTGGTTTTTTCCATTATTCCTTTCACTCTTTGTACTAGTTCTTCTTGTCAAAAAATGATTTGAATATATGGCCACATCTCAGTAACATTTTCATTGATATTGTGCCAAATTTTGTGTTTGGCTTCTGCCAACATATGAATAATGAGGGATTGGTCTTGATACTTATGAATATGGTGAATTAACTTGTAATTATTTTGCACTTCTGCCAAATATGCATTGTTTGATTTAATATTTCTTTCTTCCATTTTGGCTATTGCTTCTGTCAATTTCTCCGCTTCTTTATTTGTCAATAATAATTCCCCCAAAGATTGAACTAGTTGTTATAAGGAATCTAAAATTGATGCTTGTGTTGTTAGTTGTGTTAATGTACCTAATGTTGATGTTCCTATTGTTGATGTCCCTGTTGTTGATGTTTTGGATGTTGATGTTCTTGCTACCTCTCACTTCTCCTTTTCTTTCAGTAATGCTTCCATATCCTATTCCATTTTCTAAATTTGCATGTTCTACTCCACGACTATTGTGAATAGGTTTTATTTATCCATCTCTAGACTGTCAACTCCCTTAGCATGAGGGTGTTCTATAATTGGGAGCCTCAACTATTTCTTGAGGGTTTGAATATATGCATCCTTGTTCTTGATTATCTCCTCTACTACCTTAACATCACCTGGATCATATCCTAGATTGACAAACAAATATTCTAATGTCTTAATCCTGGTGTCTTTGGCTAGAGAAGACATTCTCTCAATCTTCAACTGTGATTGCATATTATTTAAAGAAACCAGTAATTTAGAAGTAGCCATAGCTCATATGGTTAGAGTCGAATGTATCATCTCAACTGCCTGCTTATACAAAACGATCTAATTGATTGCATGAACCTGTTTAGTATCAACTGAAAATATGGAGACCTTATAATCTTCAACACTTCTGGGGGTTGACACTTTGGGTTCCAAGAAGGGCTTTCGAAACTGCCCCTTTTTTGAGTCAAATGTAGACAACAACCTCTGTTGAGTGGTGGCAGTTTATTTCCAAAATTATGAGTATGTTGAAGCTTTAAGAGCTTCATTATTCAATTTGATCTCCATGTACCTTGTAAAAATGCCCTGTTTTGGTGGAACTTGAGAGGTAGAAGAGATAGGAGACTCAGTTATCTCTTCTACATATGGGAGAGAGCTGGTCAAAGTGTCTGTCAAAACCAAAGTAGTATGCTCCTGTGCATCACTTTCTTCTGAAGATTTTTCTTAAATAGTGTGTATAAATTCTCACTATACATCACCTAATAATGCAATACAATAAAGAAAAATACTTAATCTATTTCTACAATCAATCTTGTGGAAGCTTAATTGATTTGAGCAAGATCAAACAGAACACATATAATAGAGAATAAGAATCAATACACATGAAACACATAAGAATACTCTGGGGAAAGCCTCAGCTAAAAGCCCCGCTATTTGCATTATCATACAAGTGGAAATATCTCAGGATCACACAAAGCTTTAACTCTCATAGCTATCCATTTCTCAGTACAATCTCTCAATGCTGCTCATAGACTAAATGGACAACTCATATTCCTTCCCCTCTATCCTCCAAGCCTCTTATTTCCTTGCGCAGTTTTCCCTGGGTGCTCCAGTTGTAACCTTATGTGACACTAATCTCACAAGCTGCTCCAACACACTATAAAACTGTGCAAATCTCAAGGAATGAATCCCCTCTACAAGCAAGAGATTTTCTTAGAGGAAAATTCTTACAACTAATAGTACATTGTCCCTACCTTTAATCTCAACTAGGTGTTTGTCTGAACTGACAAGCATGAGTTATTCATGAGAGAATATTCAGTTATCTGGAGTAAACTAGTTTCATGCATGCATGCATTAACTGACTGAACTCACAATTAGTTCCTCCAATAGTTTGGAACTAATTTAACTGGACTTAACTCAGTTAACTGAGCTAATTAATTACAACTCAAATACAACTCATCCTTATCACCTTAATTAAGGGATAAATTCCTCAATCAAAGGGATAACTGTTGCATGACTTCACAAAGACTTCATGTTTGAATTTGTCCAACTAATTAACTCAAGATGGATTAATTAATTATTTTTCAAACAACTAGTGAGACTAAATTAAAATTGTAATTCAAGCACAAATTAAAATTAGAATATCCTGAAATGCTATCTATAACAATGCTATTTTTACCACTTCTATTTTTACCAATTCTTGTTGCTATTTTCAACACTCCCTCTCAACAAGAAAGGGATTATCTGCCACCTCGATCCTATCTCTGTGGAACTCAAATTTACACTTTGAAAATGCCTTAGTCAAAATGTCTGCATCATGCTCCGCAATCGAAATATACTGCAACAACATGATCCTCTTCCCCACATAGTCCCTGAGATGATGATACCAAATGTCGATATGCTTGGACTTATCATGAAATACTAGATTCTTAGAGAGTTTGATACAACTCTGGTTATCACAATAGATCACAGTTGGATCCATCCTATGATCAAACAAACGAACTAGAATTTTTTGCATCCAGATGGCCTCACATGACACCTGACTTGTAGCCATGTATTTAGCCTCTGCCGAGCTGAGCGCAACTGACCTCTGTTTCCTGTTGTACTAAGAAACTGTTGCTCACCCAAGGTTGAAAATTCCTCCTGATGTGCTCTTCTGATCTGATGGACTCCCTGCCAATCTGCATCAATGAAGCCTTGTAGCTTCACTCCCTCTGTCCGTCTATACCATAATCAATACTAGGATGTGCCTCCGAGGTATCTTGAAACATGCTTAGCTGCCTTCCAAAAGAGCTTGGTAGGATGAACCATAGCTTGACTCAGTTGTTTCACCGCATAGCACAAATCTGGTCATGTGCTTACTAAGTACATCAGTGGACCCACAAGCTTCCTGTACACAGTAGCTTCTACTACTTCTCCTAAAGTAGCATCCTCTTTCCTCCAGTTACCTACTAGAGGAGTTTGCATGAGCTTGCACTTCTCCATGTGGAATCTCCTAAGTATCTCATTGGCATACTTGCCCTGAGACACAAACAACTCCCCATCCTTCTACTACACTTCCATGCCAGGGAAGTAGTTCATGAGACCCATGTCTTTCATCTCGAATTCTCTTGCAAGGTCATGCTTGCAAGACATGATCAACTAATCATCACCTATCAATATGAGATCATCAACATAAAGAACAATGATCAACTGCTTACCTTCCACCATGATGTGGTATAAGTTCGCATCTGCCTCACTCTTTGTGAAGCCCAACCCAGTGAAGTAGTTGTCGATCCTAGTGTACCAAGTATGAGGTGCTTTCTTAAGCCTGTACAAAGATCTCTCGAGTCGGCACACATGAGACTCATGATCAAAGGTCTCAAAACCTTTTGGATGCTCTATGTACACCTCCTCCTCAATGTTTCCAATGACAAATGCAGTATTCAAATCCATCTAATAGATCTTCCAACCCATCTGTGCTGATAGTGCCAACATCGATCTAATAGATGAGTACCTTGTGACAGGAGCAAAGTCTCATCATAGTCAATCCCCTTAACCTGTGAGAAACCATGGGCAACAAACCTTGACTTATGTTTCTCCACGCTACCATCAGCAACTTGCTTTACCTTGTAAAGCCAACAGGAACCCACAACTGACCCATTCTCCAGTCTTGGAACCACATCCCAAATACTATTATAAACTATGAAGTCATACTTCTCCACCATAGAATCAACCCAAATCGGCTGCTGCACTACTTCCTCAAAGGAAGCTGGCTTAGTCTCAATACATTCCCCAACAAGGGCCATGTATCCAGTGTACCTATCAGGTGACCTCCTCTATCTGTGATGAGAAGATGGTTCTCCCACATTCTCTCTCATATTCGACAACAATCTCTCAGCTTCCCTTGAGCGCTTCTACCCATCTCTGGAAGACTCTGCTTGAGTGGATGCCTCCGCTCCTGGAACCTTTGCATGTGGTTGCTCCGCATCAATCTAAAGCTCCTCCTTAGGAACCAAAGGTTCCTCCATAGCCTGTATTTGGAGCTCCCTCTCAAGGCAAACTCTCATGGCATTCGGCTCATCAAACTTTAGATCTCTGCGTACCACTATCCTCTAACTAGTAGGCAAGTACACCCGATAGTTGTGAGGTGTATCAGTGTACCCCACAGGTATCCCCAACTCTGTTTTCAGCTCAGGTTTCTTCTGAGCATCCTTGGTCACATGGAAAATTATCGATGACCCAAAGATCCTGAAGTGACTCACATCTGGTCTCTTCCCGATAAAAGCTTCTTCTGGTGTCTGCATCCCTAGTATGTGATGCATGCTTCTATTCTACAAATAGACCATTGTGTTGCATGCCTCAGCCCACAAATAAAGTGGTAGGCATTGGTCATGCAGCATCGCCTGAGCTGTCCCCATAATTGTTCTATTCTTCCTCTCAGCCACCCCATTCTACTGTGGGTTATGAGATGTCATCGATTCCCGTTTAATTCCTTCCCCTACGCAGAAGTCCTGAAACTCTTGAGAGACATACTATCCACCATTTTCACTCCTCAAGGCCTTGAGCTTCTTCACAGATTCTTTTTCAACCAAAGCTTTCAACTCACAAAACTTCGAGAAGGCTTGATCCTTCTTCTACATGAAATAGATCTAGCATTTATGAGAAAAATCATCAATGAAAATCACATAATACCTTTGTTTCGTGGCGGATGCTGTCAAGAATGGTCCACACACATCTGTATGAACTCGCTCTAAGATCACTACAGCTCGACTGTCTCAATCATGAAAGGAAGACTTGGCGTACTTTCCCAAGGTACAACCTTTGCATGTGCCCACTTGCTCAAGTTTACCTTTGGGAAGTCCGGTAGAAATTTGTTGAATTATCTTCGAGGCCCCATGATGCAAGTGGCCCAACTACCTATGCCATACTTTCCAATGTCTTGGATTTGCACCAATTTTGCTTTCAAACTCAATGCAACACATCCATCTACCTCCATCTTATAGAGATTCTTCACTTGAATCCCAATCCTCTTGGCCTGACCCATGGCTATGTGTCTTAGGAATTCCTTTCCTTTACTAAAGACTACATCATAGCCTCTGTCTTCCAACATCGCGATAGATACCAACTTCTTCTTCATTCCAGGCACATAATTTACATCAGTTAGGGTGAGAGGAGCTCCATGCTCCCTCTAGAAAAAAACGGTGCCTTCACCTAAAACATGGTACTTTCCATCATCACTCATATCTATGCGCATATTGAGGTATTTCTCCTCCAAGGCACTGAATAAAATCTTATTTGGTCATGTGGAATGAGGCTCCACTGTCCAGGTACCAAACACAACCCACCATTGATGAAACCATACATGTGATGAGGGTAAAATCCAATTCGAACTGAGAGGCTAGTGCCTCACATTCTGATCGCTTCGAAGATCCCTTCTTGGATTTATTCAATAGAGAATTAGTTGCATAATGGCCCACCTCATGACAATTAAAGAAACTCACTTTAGATTTGTCAATCTTCTTCCCACCATGAGAAGAACTCGATTTGGAATGGGAAGCCTTCCCTTTCCCTTTCCTTGCCTTACTGGCTAAGGCTAGATTTTCTTCATCATCATGCTTAGATGAAGAATCATCTCTGGTGCTTCTCTTGATCTCTTCCTGCATTAGATCCGGCCACAATCGTTCCCAATCTGGTAGCTTCTCTCTTCCATTCACAGAGTCCTGGTAGCTATGCTAGCTCTTAGGAAGATCTAGGAGAGCAAGACTCACCATATCATCATCAACTATAGTTATTTGTACACTACCAAGCTCATCTCTACATGTGGTGAGCTTGTTCAGATATGTAGAAATAGTGTCACCCTTTTCACACTTGATTTTATGAAGCTTGTCCTTGTGTGCCAATTTCCTCTAGTCGCTGTTGTTTTGATAGATATCCTTCAATGTCTTCCACATTGAAAATAGAGTCTCCTTCCCATGGAGACTTGAGACAATATGGTCTCGAACTCCCTCCAGAAGAATCCACCTCACCTTCACCACACACTTCTTCCATTCAGCGAATTCTTGGGCATTAGCTACAGCTGGCTTGGGGATTTCTTAATCAATGAAACCCTTCAAACCATTGCCTTCTAATACCGCTTCCATGCGATCCTTCCGTGCTATATAATTTGTGCTGCCATCTAGTGCATACTTAATTCTCAAGCCATTGAATGCCATTGGTGAACTTAGAGGTATGATAAGAATTCAATTTTACTTCTCAAACCAAGAACTTAAAGCATCAATTTTTTCCTTCTTCAGTATAATGTTTACTTCTTTGATCACCTTTGCTCCGATACCATGTAGAAATTCTCACTGTAGATTACCTGATAATGCAATATACTAAAGAATAATACTTAATCTACTTCTACAATCAATCTTGCAAAAGCTTAATCGATTTGAGAAAGATCAAACAGAACACATATAACAAAGAAGAAGAATCAATACACATAAAACATAGAAGAATACTCTGGGGAAAGCCTCAGATAAAAACCCCATTATCTGTATTATCATACAAGTGGAAATATCTTAGGATTACACAAAGCTTTAGCTCTCACGGCTATCCAGCTCTTAGTGCAATCCCTCACTACTGCTCATAGACCGAATAGACAACTCATATGCCTTCTCCTCTGTCCTCCAAGCCTCTTATTTCCTTTCATAGTTTTCCTTGGGTGCTCCAGTTGTAACTTTGTGTGACACTGATCTCACACACTACTCCTACACACTGTAAAACTGCACAAATCTCAAGGAATGAATTACTTTTGCGTGCAAGAGATTTTCTTATAGGAAAATTCTTGCAACTGATAGTACATTGTCCCTGCCTTTAATCTCAACTGGGTCTTTATCTGAACTAACATGCATGAGTTGTTCATGAGAGAATATTCAGTTAACTGGAGTACACTAGTTTCATGCATGCATGCATTAGCTAATTAAACTCACAATTAGTTCCTCCAACATTTTGGAACTAATTTAACTGGACTTGACTTAGTTAATGGAGCTAACTAATTACAACTCAAATACAACTAATCCTTATCTCCTTAATTAAGGGATAACTTCCTCAATCAAAGGGATAATTTTTGCATGGCTTCACAAAGACTTCATCTTTGAATTTCTCCAACTAATTAACTCAAGATGAATTAATTAATTATTTTTCAAACAGCGAGTGAGACTAAATTCGAATTTTAATTCTCAGCTTTAATTCAAGGACAAATTAAAATTGGAATATCCTGAAATGCTATCTATATCAATGTTATTTTTAGCATTTCTTGTTGCTATTTTCAACATAGTGATCACTTGAGGATCATCCTTACTATGAGTCTTTGTGGGTTTTTGTGGATCATTTTTCCTTCTCTTAAATGCAAGGAAATTTGTTGCCTATGTTTCTGAATCTGTAAGGGACATGCTTTCCCTTTGCCTCTTGATGTCTTTGTCTTTAGGAATAGGAGTTTGTAAAGAAGGTTGACTGACTACCTGCTATTTTGGTTCATGTAATTTTTTCTCCATCCATTCCTCTTGGTTAGCATACTACTCTATCTTTGGCCTTGGTGTATGTGGATATGGAGTGCTCTTTTCTTCAACCCTCAGCTTGGAAATTATCCCTAAAGGATCATAAGACCATGTAAAACTAGGTTTGAATTTCATCTATTTTAAAACTGCCTCCACTTCCTTTGTTGTTGCTTTACTATTCACAATATAGGGACCTATATGTTCCTTTAGTTTGAACTATTCCTTTTCCTTATTTGACACAAAATGTAATTCATCCATGTTCAACATGTGCATAGCATATTCTAAGGCCAAAATTCTTACTGGCACAAAGGCTAGTAATCTATAAGGAGGGAGCTCACATCGATATATTTTGATCTCTATATAGTTCTGGTATAAATATCAGTCTCCAACCTTTGACTGTTCTAAGAGGTGCAAACATTTCTTGATTTATGGAGATATTCTTGGTATAATATCACTACATAGTAGACATAAAGATGTGTAAAGGAACCTATCTATAAAATTTCTCTCTGTATATTCCTCTAAATTATTTCTGACTAGAGAAGTCCAATGAATAACTAACAATGGGTTGCCCTCATCATCCATCTTCTGCAATTGAAACTTGAACATCTCTTCTTGGTAAAATATCATTAAATAAACCAAAATTGACTTGTGTTTGGACACACCTTTAGCTTTGAACTTCAAAAACCGCTCATGTATGATATCTCAAAAATACTGACTATAATTGAACAAAATTGCAGGCTTCTAAAGAAAAGTAAAAACTGATAAAAATACTAAAACTACCTCATCAACCCACTAGTCTGTAGGATAAAAAAATAAATGAGTAACCATAGAGATCACTTGTCTAGACATTTTTTGCAAGATAGAGGCACAATATGGTGGCTTTGTTCTGGGCAACTCAACATTTTCAAGTAGGAAGCATTAAAAATTGTGAGCTCATTAGGGGAAGGTAATTTTCTTGTACAATTTCATCAATGGAAAATGGATGCAGGGAGGTCTGAGGTTTTATCTAGAAGGCTTGGAAAATTCCCTCAGGGGAAATGGAAAAGAGGACCTCATTGTTTTGTGAAATCACTGCTTTTTTCTTGGGAGGTATCTCAGAGGACACCAAGTAGAGAATTCAAGGAAGAAATGAGTTTGCGAAAAGGTAAATTATGGAAGGAAAGACTCCCATATGATCAAATCATCACTCTAGTCGAATTATTTTTCTTTTTCCCAATTGTAGAGCTCATAGAGGTCAAATTCACATTAGGTTTCAGCAATTTTATATTCGGTATCTATCAATGGAGTTCTATCGATATCAAGGACACACAGTACCAAGGGATCCTCTTTAGGTGCTTTTCCTTTGCCCTTATCTGAAGACATCTCGAATTACACAGGAGAAATGGAGGAATAGGGAATTAAATAGGGGAAATTGAGGAATAGAGAATTATACAGGAAAATTAAAGAACAGAGCTAACGGGCGACTTGTCTAACTGAAGTTGCAGAGGGAGATGAATCTCAAATTTGCAATGGTAACTTTGCAATGGCTTGATCCTAATTTTCACAATTCAAACTGAAATGAAAGGGAAAAGACTACAGCTATCTGTGAGAGTTTATAGCAGGTTTGATAGGTGTTATAACAAAATTGTTACCATTTTGGGAGCAAGACATTTATTTGTAATGGATCGGTTGGTGAGAGGATTTTAATACATAACGTCTTTTTGCAATTTGGTGGGTAATTTAAGAGCTAATGGATGAGTGACGTGGATGGTAGCAAGGTGACATGGATGGTCGCAGGGGTGGATGGCTAAGGGGATGATAGATGGCAATGTGTGACTAGTGGAATAGACAGGTGGATGTGACGGAAAAGCGCAGGGCTGAACTAGCAGAGAGAGGAGCGAGATGGCAATTTTCAGGGGGGTGGTGGGGGGGGGTAAAGGTGGTAAGTGGCAAATGGACTGGACCCCTTGAGAATGCCATAGATCCGACACGTAACCAGATGGGATTTTATTAAAACTGTCCACCCCCCCTTTCGTTAAGTCCCAAAGGGTCAGGGGGGAACTATCCTCCGTCGTTGTTCCTGGGGGGATCATCGCTACCATGTGAATATATGCTAACTTTATCACAAATGATAAAACAATCTTTTCATACATTTTTTACTTTTATTTGAAATAAAAATTAAAATAAAATGTTTTTGACAGCATTTACACTTGTGCGCCCATACTTTGGGATATATATTTATTTATTTTTATCATATTTTTTTATTCACCCCATTCTATTGTTTTTTCTTTTCTTTTTTATTCTTTTTGAATTTTTCTTTATTTTATTTTCTATTTTTTCTTTTTTCTTTTATGAGCTAAACAAATTTGAAATGAAGAATAACTTTTTACAATATCCGAGTGGGATGAATGACTAATTAATCATATAGGACTACTATATTTATAGGACCATAACACCTTCAAATATAGGTTATTAGGCTATATATTAAGCATTCAACAAACATAACGCACATCAATAAAAATATCAAAAATCTCCCCCTAAACTTGTCATCACTTGACATCAATGAAAAATCTTGACATCAATGAATAAATTTGGCCTCAGTGACAACAATTGCCAACTTGCTCCACAATATCGCCCTTCGGAATTAATGGGAACCCCACGAAAAATTATTAGTCACTTATGGAAGAACCACCACTTGGAAACTCTTCCTTGGTTAAGATGAAGAGATCTCCACTGTCTACTCACTCTCCCCATTTATTATTGAATAGTCAATGATTAATCACTCTTCGTCTTCAATATATCTATACATTTTTCATCTCCAATTGTTTCTCACTCTCCCCCTTTTACATCAAAGGAAACAAATCCTTGGTACTTCCCCTCTAAAAATTCTCACCCTAAAATGATATAACAAGTTTCTGATTATTCTCCCCCTTTGAAAAAGATCAACTGATATTAATGCAAAATTACCATGTCATTGCCCTTGAATTTGCACTCTACTCCACCTAAACTTATAATACCCCTGTTGATCTTAAAGGTTCCCTTCAGCTTGGCCCCTTTTCTTTTCTCTAACCATTAAAACCATCCTTTGATATATTTAGACAACTTCCCTCCTTGCCTGTGAAGAATCTAGTGAAGATAAGAGTGAGACATAACTCCCAAGTTTTTCCTTAAATACTAAAAAGGCTATTAGAGAAGAGGCTTGGCGAAGATATCAACAACTTGTTCCTTTATTGAGATGTACTCTAACTTAAAAATATAATCAGCCACTTCTTTATGAAAATGGTACCTTATGGGGATATGCTTGGTTTTTTAATGAAGAATAGGGTTCTTGGATATAATAATAGTGCTTGAGTTATAAAATATAATGGGAATGGGTTGTTCATAAGTTACCTTCATGTCTTGTAATGTTTGCTTCACCCATAAAATCTGAGTACAACTTCTTGTAGCTGCTATGTAATTTTCTTTAGAAATAGAAAGTAATATAGAAGTTTTCTTTTTTCTCAATCAAGCCACCAAACACTGCCCTACGAAGAAGGCACCACCACCTATGTTTTTCCTATCATATACACTTCCATCCCAATCAACATATGTGTATCTAGTGAATGAGAAGTTTTGACCTTTTTGATACCATAGATCATAGTCAATTATGGCTCTCAAATACCTCAAAATTATCTTCAAAGCTAAGAGAAGACTTTATTTCGGGGTTGATTAATATCTTGCAACTACACCAACAACTTGCATAATCTCTAGCCTTAAGTATATTATGAGCAAGAGGCTACCAATTATTATTTTTTACATTTTTTGATTTACCTCTAGTGACTCATCATCTTTGGTTAGTTTGCATCCAATGACCATAGGAGTACTAACAAGAGAACACTCTTCCATTCCAGAATTATTTAACATTTATTTGAGGTAATTGCCTTCAGAAATGAATATACCTTTCATTGATTGAGTAATTTGTAAGCCAAGAAAAAATCAAAGTTTTCCAAGGATAGCCATTTCAAATTTAGCTTGCATATTAGCTGCAAATTTTTGGTTGAGTAAATCGACATCACTATAAAAAATGAGGCCATTGGCATAGACAACAATAACTAAAATATTATCATTTTCAGATTTTATATACAAATTACTCTAAACTTTCCTTCTTTTGAAACATTACAATTGTAGTTTTTTGTTAAATTTTTAATACCATGCTTTGGGTGCTTGCTTTAGTCGATACAATCCCCTTTCCAAGCTACATACTTCTGTAATATTTCTTGATAACTCAAAATTTTCAGGTTGTTATATATAGACCTGTTCTTCAAGCTAACCATTCAAGCATGTTGAATTTACATCCATATAATATTCTTTAAAATTCTATTGACATCCAAATGCCAGAAACATTCTTATTGTCTATAATCTTACTACAGTGGAAAAAGTCTCTTCAAAATCTAATCCTTCAACCTCAGCCTATCCTTTGCATACCAATTTTCCCTTATTATCACAACTTCTCCAACCTCTTTTAAATTGTTCCTAAAATCCCACTTTGTGCTAGCGACATTTTAGTTCAATGGCCTTGGAACTAGTTCCAAAGTCTGATTTTCCTCAATCTGATCCAATTCCTCATTGATAAGTTGCAATGCCTCATTGATAAGTTGTATCCAATGTTCATCTTGGCTAGCCTCATAATTTTTTTTGGCTCAATCATGGAGAGCATAACAATATGAACTTAACTAGAGTTATTTACTATTATTATTTGATTTTGGACTCTTGCTTCTATTATTCTTGACAATTTGATTTGCAGAGTGATGCTTTTATACATATCTTGAGGGGGTTTTTCGGTGAGAGCATTTTTCCTCTTCTACTTCTTTAATTTTTTTTGCAAGTTGTTATACTTCATATTCATTACTAATGTAATTAGGTGGAATGGTATATCTTTGTTTCTTTCTTTTGGGAGGTAACTCCTCATCTAGCTTCACATCAATGTTGTTAATCATTTTAAATGATATTTTGTTGTAACATTTGTAGTCTTTTATTTTTGTTGAATATCCTAGAAATATCCCTTCATCATCCCTTGCATCAAACTTACCAATATTGTCATCATTATTCTTGATGTAGTAGTTTCCTCCAAATACATTGAAGTGCATTATTTTGGTTGGTTTTCCATACCATAGTTTGTAGGTAGTCTTGTTAATGTTTGGCCTAAAGTGAGCTTTATTTAGTATATGGATTGTCAAATGAATAACTACAACCCAAAATGTATTTGGAATATTTCTCTCATCCAACACTGCTCCTGCCATTTTCTATAATGATATATTTTTCCCCTCTACCACACCATTTTGTTTTCGGTTGTTTGCAATGGTGATGTGTCTAATTATTCCATGTTCCTCATAATACTCATTAAACTCATTTTAAGTAAACTCTCCACCCCTTTTTTATCTTATGCACTCTAATTCACATTCAGTTTCTTTTTCAGCCATGGCTTTGAAAGTCTTGAAATTTTCAAATGTGTTAGCCTCCTGCTGCAACAGGTTATTCATCTTTCGTGATCGACATGTTTACAGGCCAAATATGTCATACTTTGCTTGCCGCAATGTTCCATATTTGCTACTGAGGCAAGGAGGGAACAAACCTTGTCTGCAAGCATTTGGGACAGACCAGTGTGATGACCGAGACCTAGACGAGAGGAAGCACAAGAGTTCATTCTTCAATTGGTGGCACTTTGGAATGTCCAGTGGTTTGGTTGTACATTAACATGACACACAAGATGAATTTTACAGATCCTGAAATATGTATCAATATGAAGTCCATTGAAGCTTTCAATTTAGTTAAAAGAGAACCTCCTGAAAGTCTGCCCCAATCATTGAAGCTCGTATCATCTGAAACAAATCCTATATTTGAGAAATGTGATAGTGGTATTGAGAAACCTTCTCAAGTGATCCCCAAGAGAAATATTTCTGATGAAGGGAACACAGATGTTAAAGCAATGCCCAGTGGAATAGTTATAAGTGATGGTGGCAACAGAAGAAAGGATGAAAACTATGCATATTTTAAGACAAGATCTGGAAAACTTGAACGCCATCTTTATCGCCTTCTTAGCATCCCACGAGAAAGACATGATGAAGTCCTGGACTCAAAGGAGCCTGGGATTGAATATTTGCCTGTTAGGCACTTCTTTGATGCTCTACAGGGTCTTGAGTTGGAGATTATTCGGGACATGGAGGAGTTGGTGATTTCCACTGACCAACTATGGCCATTTCTTTTGCGATTTCCAATATCATGCTTTGGTATCTGTCTTGGTGTTGACAGTCAAGCCATTCTTTGGAAAACACTTGGAGCAATACCGTCCATGGAGTTTTTACATGTCCCTGAAATTATCAATTTGGTATTGTCATGTCTGGGACTTGTGACACTAATTATAGTTTTTGCGGTATATACACTGAAGTGCATATTTTACTTTGAAGCAGTTCAGATTGAGTATTATAATCCTGTTCGTGTGAATTTCTTCTTTGCACCATGGATAGCTTGTATGTTCCTGGCACTTGGGGTGCCACCACAGATAGCAAAATCTATACATCCTTTAACATGGTGTGCTTTTATGTTCCCTGTTCTTTGTTTGGAACTAAAGATATATGGCTAGTGGATGTTAGGAGGTCGTAGAAAATTATCTGAAGTTAGACATATGCCTTTTTTTTAGTTGGAGAATTGAATCTTGGTGGCCCTTATACCATAAGGAATTCTCTGGTGACAGCTAATTGTTGCAAGGTGCTAAACAACACGGGTTTGGACCTTCTTTGTTGTTTTGATGATAGCATGGAGGCAAAGGTTGTTGCATGGCATTCCGAGTCATTTCTTACAAGGCATATGGTGTCAAGAAAAGACTCACATCTGAAGAGTTCAATGCATATGAGCTTGCAACTTGTCAAGTTTGGCATGGTTTCATCAACTCCAGTTCAGATATCTCTGGAACAACTTGGAGTTATAACCCTGAGAACACGCTTAGAGTCCAGCCAATCCAAGAAGAGGGGTCCTGGGTCGTTAGTGGTTGTTGATGTTTCCAAAGAGAACGAGGCTGGCCTCTATGTCACTATTTCCCCCATGGTACGTATACATAATCAATGTGGTCGTTTACTAGAGTTGTACTATCGACGGCCACCACAAAGGGAGGGTGGTGCAGCAGTTTGTCTCAAACATGGAGATATTATTGATGATTCAATGGGAGCCTTTGATGCTTTTGATATGTCTGGTGAATTGAAAAAGGCATTAGTATCTTTTGGTCTAGGAAATTACCTTCTCTATGTTAGGCCTGTAAATGATCAAGCATCCTTTGCAGATGGTGAAATATCTCCTTCCTTTGAGTGGTCAGATGATTTGAAAGGTGTAAAAGGTGTTTGTATTTCAGGATTTTTTGACAAATTAAGTTATCACATCAAGCAGACATTTTATGGTCAAAATGCAGAGTCAAGCTTTAGCATGATTCATTGTGGCCTAAATAGCGTGGGTACAAAGACTAAAGATCTTTGTTTCCTAGTCAGAACCACAAAAAGAAAATTATCTGTGGGAACACTGTATACTCCTGAGCATCCAAAGCCACAGTCCCAGATAGTTGCTTTGCAAGAACAACAGGATATCTTGATCTTGCCGACCATTCAAGTGTCCAATCTTTTGGAAATGAAGATTGCAGTGACATCAAGTGATCATTTAGAGACAAACTCAGGAGATATATCTGAACAAAGTGGTGGCAATCATGCAATTCTTAAGGGTGGACAAAAAGAATACATGTATGCATATCTTAGTAAGCTTTTTTTTGACAGTAACTCTCTATTATCTGAAACAAACGAGCAGTCCAATAAATGCTGGTGACTGGGGAAAGTTTTCAAATAAATCTAAAGGTGAACTGCATGATCTCGATATAGAGTTGGATTTTGGGGATGGAAAACACATTGCTATATTAAGGTTATCCCGAGGAGATATGGGACATTTAGAGGTTATCATTTATACCCGATATGCACTTCAAAATGATACTGTTATGCGACTCATTTGTTGGGCCTCCCAACAGGAGTCCTTCTTTATGTGGAAAAGGAATGATAAACAGGCTCATGAATAAGGCAACATAATTCCTCTCAATCCTATGCCTAGAATTTCGTGGTTTGAGAAGCATGACAAGATACTCATTCGGAGAGTGGGAGAAAAAGCAATTGCATCATTACTAGATTTGGAAAATTTCTCTGGCTTCATGGAAATTAGTTTAGTAGTTCAGGAAGAAACTAGTTTCAAGGACATAGTGAAGATGGGTATTAATTCCCAGTTGTCTTCATCCAAATGCTTGGAACCAACACATACTATTCATCTTGTCCCAAGATATATTGCTCTGAATCAATCAAGTGAGAACATTTTGGTCTGTCAATGTGATATGCAGGAAACTGCGAATGTTGTGACAGCACTCAACCCTGGACAGAAAGCTATTCTTCATATGAAAATCTTGGTAGGTGAAGAAAAAGTGGTTTGTCCCAGGGATACCATTTTCAACATGCGCAGAGTTTCAGGGACAGATTCCTCATTATTTGTTCAATTTTCTTTGAAGGAACCTGGATGGAGCTGGTCTGGACCAATCTGTTCTACTTCTTTCGGGTGCTTCTTTCTGAAAATGAGAAGTTGCTTGAATAGTCATGACAATTCTCAATTGGAAAGCTTCTAGGAGAAGAGGCAACCACGTTTTGTGGTTGTTGATGTCAAAGAAGAAAGAAGTTCATTTCTCATTCACTTTGAAATGCAATCTCCTGAAAGTTTACCATATCGAATAGTTAACGGTCTTCGCAAACCATCAATTCAATTTCATCAAAAGGAGTTAACAGAAACGGATACTTTAGATCCTGCTATCATTGTAGGTTATGTTTGGGATAACCTAAATTTACCACATATGCTCTTTGTACAAGGGGCAGGCACCAAGCTTCAACGTGAAATAAGTTTAGACAAGTTGGAATCATGTAAGCATTTCTATAAAAACAGGCAAAGTGGAGTTGGCTTGTCGCTTCTATCTGGTGATCACCTAGAAGGTATAGCACGGTATAGAGGTAATGATGACAGATTAACAGATGAAGTGGATTTTCCAAAGGTGGTATATGAAGTTTATGCAGATATGAGATATATTTCAAGCCAAATTGAAAATCGTATCCACATTATTTCTCTTTCTACTTCACTTGCAAATGCTAAAGATCTTGGAAAGTGGATTGGTGCTACAGCACATGGGCTTTTCAATTTTTCACCTGGTGTGCGTCCTGTACCAATTGAGATTCACATTCAGGGGATTGATATAGCTAATTTTGAGGCTATAATGCAAGCAATGACTAAGCCAGCATATACATCAATAGTTCAACGTGTAAAGGAAGGCATCGGTGGAGCCATTTTGGATGCATTCTCTACGGACGCAAATGTTGCGCAGTGTAGGAATTTACAGGGTAAGTTCCTCAGATAGAACACCAAAAGGACACCACTCACAAACAGATCACAGATTAATACACCAGTATTTTGACGTGGTTAAAACCCTCAGAGAGGGAAACAGTCCAC